>CM046034.1:52965711-53055711 GCA_025215565.1 Flaveria ramosissima | reverse complement strand
GAGAGTCCATTCGCATAGATGTCCATTCACCCATAGTCCATTCGCCTGATGTCCATTCGCCTAAGTGTTTAGTCGCCCGGAAGGCCATGCGACTGGAGGGTGTCTATACGCCCAAGTAGGGTTCCTACGCCCGGAAGAGCAATGGTTTATCTTATGACCTTCGAGGGAAAGTGAAGTTGTGGGTTTGACTGAGGAGGTTCTCGAAGGCTTGTGTAAGTTGACTTTCGAGGTCATAGACGTCATGTCGGGCGCGTGTGTGATGTTAATGATTTATGATGATGAGCTGATGATGATGATGATATGTATGACGTTACGTGTGACGTTAGGCATGGCGGTGCGTGTGATGCATAGTATGTTTGATGTGTGTGATGTGATGTATGATTGATGCGTATGTATGACGATGCCCTGTATGGTGATGTATGTTTATGTTATGTTTTATGTTCCGTATTATTATTATGTATGTTTATCTTTCCATGGCTTTGCGTTGAACGTTAAAGAATGTAATGAAAGTATTATGTAACGTAAAGTGGAAGATAATGAAAAGAGGAACGTAACGAATGAATGCATTAATTAATGAATGAATGAACAAATGAAAGACTTGCAAGCATATGTATGAGGTGAGCGACTCTGTGTCGCAACAGACTCGAAAGAGGTCCTTGTCACGTACTCCGGTACTGTGTCAGTCTTCGGACATGAGTCGAGGGTTTGTGTATAGGCCCCGGCACAGTATCAGTCTTTGGACATGAGTCGGGGGTATTGCATGAGACAGGATCCGGATGAATGAGAAGAGGATCGCGTACTCCGGTGCTGTGTCAGTCTTCGGACATGAGTCCGGGGTTTGTGTACAGACCCCGGCACAGTATTAGTCTTCGGACATGAGTCGGGAGTAATGCGTGAGACTGAATGAGATGAAAGAGAAACGAATCGGGTACTCCAGTGCTGTGTTAGTCTTCGGACATGAGTCGGGGGCTGAGTGCCATGAAGATGGTAAATCCTAACAGGATCTAGAAAGAAGTGAAAGATAATGATGTACGATAAATGATGATTGTAATGAACGAATGATGAAGATAATAATGATATTATATATGTGTACGTATGATATGTGAATGCATGTATGTAACGAATGTTTTTATAAAGGAAGTAAAGAAATGTTTTACGAAAGACAAGTATGTTTTATTATAAAACTAAAACTCACTCAGCAATGCTGACTTTGATGTGTTTCCAGTTGGCAGGTATGTTGCTGAGGATGGCACGGGGCGGCTACTCAGCGTATTTTGGATGGCATCCTTATGTTTAATACTTTTGTAATAAATGTAAAATGATATTGTTAAAGGAACGGTTGTATTATTTTGCAAATGTATTTTGATGAGATGAAAATGTTGTTTTTAATGATTCCGCTGCAACGTATTATGAAAGAAAAATGTAATTATATGTTTTATGTGCGATGAGGATCCAACTGTAAGCGTCCCGGGAACGGGGCCTTACAAGTTGGTATAAGAGCCAAAGTTTAAGTGAAATGGGTAAAATTTTCAAATAAACCTTAACTTAAACTGAAAATGGGACGGAATGGGAATGGGATGCCAATCTGAGTAGCTGCGTGGCATTAGGTATTTTTGTAAAGTTAACCGGTTTTATGTGCGCATGGTATATGGTTATGTGTTGTATGTAGATTTAAATACTGATGTAGGCAGGACAGGTAATGCTTGGGGTATGAAGAGTAAAGTAAGTGGCTAATCATAACTGGCCACTGTGATTAGGGACTTAATATACTTGACATAAACTGAGCTGTTTCCTTGAATGACCGTATTGGTGTTTGAATCTTTCAGTGTGATAGAGAATGGCCGGTGGTAGATCTTCTAAAGCTTCTCATGGTGGAGGTGGCGGTGGACGTGGTGTTGAACCACGGGTCATAAGAGGAAGGTCTAGGGCTGAAAGAGTAGTTCATGAAGAACCCGAGACCCCTCATCCTGAGGGCGGTGATGAGAATGCTAATCAGAGGGCCTCGATGAGAGAGGCGCTCGTGGAGGAAGTGCATCAGGTCTTGCAGACCATCCTACCATCTGTGGTGACCAAAGTGATAAAGACTGTTAGAGATGAGGAGAGGAAAGAAAGGGGTAGACCTTCGGGTGAAAGGAGACAACCCGAGACTGAAACGGTTCTCTCCGATGACGAAGAGGAAGAAGAAGAGGCAGAGCCTGCACTGGAGGTGGTACGAGGCTGTAACTATGGGGAGTTTCAACGATGCAGGCCCCCTACTTTTGATGGTAATGGCACTGCTGCTGCTGCTCACCGATGGGTGAGAGAAATGGAAGCCGTTTTAAATATCAGCGAGTGCCGAGAAGATCAGAAAGTAAAATTTGCTACCCACTCTTTCATGGACTCAGCTTTTTGCTGGTGGGACAACATAGTCCAAGTTGAGGGAAGCAGGGCTATCGAAAGGATGAGATGGTCAGAGTTGAAGAGGCTAGTGATTGAGAAGTTCTATCCTCACCGTGAGATGGATAAAGTTGAAAGAGAGTTCCTGATGCTGGAAGCGGGAACAATGACGCATCAGCAGTACATTACCAAGTTCAACGAAATGGCACGGCTGGTGCCGGATCAGGTGACACCTCTTTCGCGAAAGATCAAGAGGTATATTCAGGGCTTGCCGGTGGACATCCGTAGGCACATGATCGCTGCCCAATCGAGCACGTTTAGGTCGGCAGTTGACCTAGCGGGAAGGTTGTACGACGAGCGGGCGATGGCGATGACAGACCAAGGGGAGGAACGAGCCTATGTTAAGAAGGGGAAAGGAAGGCGAGACAATGATGGTGGATTTGTGTATGAAGGTACGACGTCGAGGGACGATGATCGGAAGAGAATGGAAAGAAAAGGAGAAGTATGCAGAAAGTGTGGTAGAGACCATGAAGGGGAATGCAAGTGGGGACTGAACGTCTGTTTCCAGTTTGGGAAGGAAGGCCACAGGGCAAGAGATTGCCGCACGGGTAAGTGCTACGGCTGTGGCGAGACTGGACACCTGAGCAGAGATTGTAAGAAGTCGAAGGCAGGAAGCCCCGGTGCGAGGAAAGGGAGCAAAGGGTGAAGGCTAGAGCTTTTGCCTAGGAGGTTAGAGCGGACTAC
Organism: Flaveria ramosissima; assembly: GCA_025215565.1. Lineage (NCBI taxonomy): Eukaryota > Viridiplantae > Streptophyta > Magnoliopsida > Asterales > Asteraceae > Flaveria > Flaveria ramosissima. Next base: position 53,052,591 of record CM046034.1, on the reverse strand, counting down.
GAATTGACGTCAGGTACGTTTCTGGTAATTTAAAAATTTGTGCATCTATGATTTGAATGCGATGCTAGTAGTAGCCTCGTTCCTAATGCTTTCTGTGTAAGTGGCATGTTAGGAGGACGAACATCGATGAGCCCTTTGATGTAGAAATTGCTATTAATGAATCCACTAGGTTACCTAGATGCCCTAGAAGATTGCGGGATAGAATTTAGAAAGCGTTTGTCCCTACTAGACCATTCAGGACAGACTTGGGTGGATAGGCGTACACCATAAGGTGAATGGGTTAGCAATCCATGAGGCGTGGACGTATCACCCACTTGGCCGATGTAAGGTATGTGGACATACTAATATCTCAACCGTCAGATGTATTGAGGCGCGAGTAAAGATTATTGGTGGCCAGGTATGAAGCGTGATATGATGGAGTAAGTGAGTAAATGCCTTACTTGTCTACAAGTAAAGGCCGAGCACCAACTGACATATGGGAAATATTAAGGTGACAGAGGCTACGACTGAGAGGCTCGGAAGGATCAAAGCCCTGAGGGAAATAGCCAAAGATAGACAAGAAGTCGTATGTGATAAACGACGTAGAGCGATGGAATTCCAGGTGAGAGACTGTAAAAGCGATGAGACAATATTGCCGCAATGGTTCAAGGAACAACAGGTTTCAGTGACGAAACCTATTTAAGGGGGGTGGACTTGTAACACCCGGAAATTTCTTTTGAAGCCGACGAAGGAAGAAAAAGAAATAAAGTCCAAAGTCGAGGGACCAAACTCGCCAACGAGGGAAACTTCGATGAATGGGAGTATAAAAGGGGGAAATACCCCAATCCTTCTCATTTTCAGCCAAGAGAAGAAAGGAGAAGAGAAAGAGAGAAGAGGAAAAGTATTGGCTTGGGTTGGTTCGAGTAGCCAAAATTGTTGAGGAGCGAGTCAAATCGAAGTTCTACTCGACGGGATCGTTAAGGTGAGTTCTAGAACCCCTATTTTATGTGTTTTTAACTGATTTTGGGGCTGGAACACATCTGAAAACCCATTTTCGAGTTTTTGGGTGTAAACCCGTTTTTATGCATGTGTGTATGTGTATGAGTCGTTTGGAGCTTGATTTCTTGCATGGTTATGCTTGAATGAGGTCGTGGTAAGTTTCCCTAAGGTTTAAAATGGTTGATTTGAGCTTAAAAGAGGTTTGGAAGAGGTTGGAGGCCGAAAACCCGCGGCTGCAGTCGGGATGAACTGCATTCTGCATCAGCTAGGGCTAGGCGACTAACTGGAGGGCGATTGGAGGCCATTCGGCCGATTGGCGTGCGACTGAGGTCCATGCGCACGACTGCCATGCAACTGATGTCCATATGCATGATGGTCATGCGACTGAAGTTCATGTGCCTGTGAGGAATGCGATTGAAGGATTGTGCGACTGAGGTTCATTCGCATGAAGGATATACGACTGAAGTCCATGCGCCTGGAGGCCATGCGACTGAGGTTCATACGCTTGAAGAGTATGCGACTGAAGCCCATGCGACTGAAAGCCATACGCATGAAAGTTATACGACTGAGAGTCCATTCGCATAGATGTCCATTCGCCCATAGTCCATTCGCCTGATGTCCATTCGCCTAAGTGTTCAATCGCCTGGAAGGCCATGCGACTGGAGGGTGTCCATACGCCCAAGTAGAGTTCATACGCCCGGAAGAGCAACGGTTTATCTTATGACCTTCGAGGGAAAGTGAAGTTGTGGGTTTGACTCAGGAGGTTCTCGAAGGCTTGTGTAAGTTGACTTTCGAGGTCATAGACGTTATGTCGGGCGCATGTGTGATGTTAATGATTTATGATGATGAGCTGATGAAGATGATGATATGTATGACGTTATGTGTGACGTTAGGCATGGCGGTGCGTGTGATGCATAGTATGTTTGATGTGTGTTATGTGATGTATGATTGACGCGTATGTATGACGATGCCCTGTATGGTGATGTATGTTTATCTTATGTTTTATGTTCCTTATTATTATTATGTATGTTTATCTTTCCATGGCTTTGTGTTGAACGTTAAAGAATGTAATGAAAGTATTATGTAACGTAAAGTGGAAGATAATGAAAATAGGAACGTAACGAATGAATGCATTAATTAATGAATGAATGAACGAATGAAAGGCTTGCAAGCATATGTATGAGGTGAGCGACTCTGTGTCGCAACAGACTCGAAAGAGGTCCTTGTCGCGTACTCCGGTACTGTGTCAGTCTTCGGACATGAGTCGGGGGTTTGTGTACAAGCCCCGGCACAGTATCAGTCTTCGGACATAAGTCGGGGGTATTGCATGAGACAGGATCCGGATGAATGAGAAGAGGATCGCGTACTCCGGTGCTGTGTTAGTCTTCGGACATGAGTCGGGGGTTTGTGTACTGACCCCGGCACAGTATCAGTCTTCGGACATGAGTCGAGAGTAGTGCGTGAGACTGAGATGAGATGAAAGAGAAACGAATTGCGTACTCCGGTGCTGTGTCAGTCTTCGGACATGAGTCGGGGGGTTTGTGTACAGGCCCCGGCACAGTACCAGTCTTCGGACATGAGTCGGGAGTATGGCGTGAGTTAATATATGAGAAGGTAATGATGGAAAGAACGAATGTATGAAATGAACGTTAACGAAATATCCTAATAATGTACGAAATGGGTCCTTGTCATTCGACCTCGGTAATCATGGCTGAGTGCCATGAGGAGGGTAAAGCCTGACAAGATCTTGAAAGAAGTGAAAGATAATGATGTACGATATATGATGATTGTAATGGACGAATGATGAAGATAATAATGATATTATCTATGTGTACGTATGATGTGTGAACGCATGTATGTAACGAATGTTTTTATGAAGGAAGTAAAGAACTGTTTTACGAAAGAAAAGTATGTTTTATTATAAAACTAGAACTCACTCAGCAACGCTGACTTTGATGTGTTTCCAGTTAGTAGGTATGTTGCTGAGGATGGCACGGGGCGGCTACTCAGCGTATTTTGGATGGCATCCTTATGTTTAATGCTTTTGTAATAAATGTAAAATGATATTGTTAAAGGAATGGTTGTATTATTTTGCAAATGTATTTTGATGAGATAAAAATGTTGTTTTTAATGATTCCGCTGCAACGTATTATGAAAGAAAAATGTAATTATATGTTTTATGTGCGATGAGGATCCAACTATAAGCGTCTCGGGAACGGGGCCTTACAAGTTGGTATCAGATCCAAAGTTTAAGTAAAATGGGTAAAATATTCAAATAAACCTTAACTTAAACTGAAAATGGGACGGAATGGGAATGGGATGCCAATCTGAGTAGCTGCGTGCCATTAGGTATTTTTGTAAAGTTAACCGGTTTTATGTGCGCATGGTATATGGTTATGTGTTGTATGTAGATTTAAATACTGATGTAGGCAGGACAGGTAATGCTTGGGGTATGAAGAGTAAAGTAAGTGGCTAATCACAACTGGCCACTGTGATTAGGGACTTACTATACTTGACATAAACTGAGCTGTTTCCTTGAATGACCGTATTGGTGTTTGAATCTTGCAGTGTGATAGAGAATGGCCTGTGGTAGATCTTCTAAAGCTTCTCATGGTGGAGGTGGCGGTGGACGTGGTGTTGAACCACGGGTCACAAGAGGAAGGTCTAGGGCTGAAAGAGTAGTTTATGAAGAACCCGAGACCCCTCATCCTGAGGGTGGTGATGAGAATGCTAATCAGAGGGCCTCGATGAGAGAGGCGATCGTGGAGGAAGTGCATCAGGTCTTGCAGACGATCCTACCATCTGTGGTGACCGAAGTGATAAAGACTGTTAGAGATGAGAAGAGGAAAGAAAGGGGTAGACCTTTGGGCGAAAGGAGACGACCCGAGACTGAAACGGTTCTCTCCGATGACGAAGAGGTAGAAGAAGAGGAAGAGCCTGTGTCGGAGGTGGCAAGAATCTGTAACTATGGGGAGTTTCAACGATGCAAGCCGCCTACTTTTGATGGTAATGGCACTGCTGCTGCTGCTCACCGATGGGTGAGAGAAATGGAAGCCGTTTTAAATATCAGCGAGTGCCGAAAAGATCAGAAAGTAAAATTTGCTACCCATTCTTTCATGGACTTAGCTTTGTGCTGGTGGGACAACATAGTCCAAGTTGAGGGAAGCAGGGCTATCGGAAGGATGAGATGGTCAGAGTTGAAGAGGCTGGTGATTGAGGAGTTCTGTCCTCACCATGAGATGGATAAAGTTGAAAGAGAGTTCCTGATGCTGGAAGCGGGAACAATGACGCATCAACAGTACACTACCAAGTTCAACGAAATGGCACGGCTGGTGCTGGATCAGGTGACACATCTTTCGCGAAAGATCAAGAGGTATATTCAGGGCTTGCCGGTGGACATCCGTAGGCACATGATCGCTGCCTAACCGAGCACGTTTAGGTCGGCAGTTGACTTGGCGGGAAGGTTGTATGACGAGCGGGCGATGGCGATGACAGACGAAGGGAGGAGCGAGCCTATGTTAAGAATGTGAAAGGAAGGCGAGACAATGATGGTGGATTTGTGTATGAAGGTACGACGTCGAGGGACGATGATCGGAAGAGAATGGAAAGAAAAAGAAAAGTATGCAGAAAGTGTGGTAGAGACCATGAAGGGGAATGCAAGTGGGGACTGAACGTCTGTTTTCAGTGTGGGAAGGAAGGCCACAGGGCGAGAGATTGCCGCATGGCTAAGTGCTACGGCTGTGGCGGGACTGGACACCTGAGCAGAGATTGTAAGAAGTCGAAGGCAGGAAGCCCGGTGCGAGGAAAAGGAGCAGAGGGTGAAGGCTAGAGCTTTTGCCATGACCGAGAGGAGGTTAGAGCGTACTACGACTTGACGTCAGGTACCTTTTTGGTAATTTAAAAATTTGTGCATCTATGATTTGAATGCGATGCTAGTAGTAGCCTCGTTCCTACTGCTTTCTGTGTAAGTTACATGTTAGGAGGATGAACATCGATGAGCCCTTCGATGTAGAAATTGCTATTAATGAATCCACTAGGTTACGTAGATGCCCTAGAAGATTGCGGGATAGAATTTAGAAACCGTTTGTCCCTGCTAGACTGTTAAAGACAGACTTGGGTGGATAGCGTACACCATAAGGTGAATGGGTTAGCAATCCATGAGGCGTGGACGTATCGCCCACTTGGCCGATGTAAGGTATGTGGACATACTAATATCTCAACCGTCAGATGTATCGAGGCGCGAGTAAAGATTATTGGTGGCCAGGTATGAAGCGTGATATGATGGAGTAAGTGAGTAAATGCCTTACTTGTCTACAAGTGAAGGCCGAGCACCAACTGACATATGGGAAATATTGAGGTTACAGAGGCTACGACTGAGAGGCTCGAAAGGATCAAAGCCCTGAGGGAAATAGCCAAAAATAGACCAGAAGTATGTGATAAACGACGTAGAGCGATGGAATTCCAGGTGATAGACTGGAAAAGCAATGAGACAATATTACCCGCAATGGTTCAAGGAACAACAGGTTTCGGGGACGAAACCTATTTAAGGGGGGTGGACTTGTAACACCCGGAAATTTCTTTTGAAGACGACGAAGGAAAAAAAAGAAATAAAGTCCAAAGTCGAGGGACCAAACTCGCCAACGAGAGAAACTTTGATGAATGGGAGTATAAAAGGGGGAAAATACCCTAATCCTTCTCATTTTTTAGCCAAGAGAAGAGAGGAGAAGAGAAAGAGAAAGAGGAAAAGTATTGGCTCGGGTTGGTTCATGTAGCCAAAATCGTTGAGGAGCGAGTCAAATCGAAGCTCTACTCAACGGGATCGTTAAGGTGAGTTCTAGGACCCCTCTTTTACGCGTTTTTAACTGATTTTGGGGCTGGAACACATCTGAAAACCCATTTTCGAGTTTTTGGGTGTAAACCCGTTTTTATGCATGTGTGTATGTGTATGAGTCGTTTGGAGCTTGATTGCTTGCGTTGTTATGCTTGAATGAAGTCGTGGTAAGTTTCCCTAAGGTTTAGAATGGTTGATTTGAGCTTAAAAGAGGTTTGGAAGAGGTTGGAGGCCGAAAACCCGCGGCTGCAGTCGGGATGAACTGCATCTGCATCAGATTGGGCTAGGCGACCAACTGCAGGGCGATTGGAGGCCATTCGGCTGATTGGCGTGCGACTGAGGTCCATGCGCACGACTGCCATGCAACTGAGGTCCATACGCAAGATGGTCATGCGACTGAAGTTCATGTGCCTGTGAGGAATGCGATTGAAGGATAGTGCGACTGAGGTTCATTCGCACGAAGGATATGTGAATGAAGTCCATGCGCCTCGAGGCCATGCGACTGAGGTTCATACGCATGAAGAGTATGCGACTGAGGCCCATGCGACTGAAGGCCATACGCATGAAAGTTATGCGACTGAGAGTCCATTCGCATAGATGTCCATTCGCCCATAGTCCATTCGCCTGATGTCCATTCGCCTAAGTGTTCAGTCGCTTGGAAGGCCATGCGACTGGAGGGTGTCCATACGCCCAAGTAGGGTTCATACGCCCAAAAGAGCAACGGTTTTATCTTATGACCTTCGAGGGGAAGTGAAGTTGTGGGTTTGACTCAGGAGGTTCTCGAAGGCTTGTGTAAGTTGACTTTCAAGGTCATAGACAATATGTCGGGCGCGTGTGTGATGTTAATGATTTATGATGATGAGCTGATGATGATGATGATATGTATGACGTTATGTGTGACGTTAGGCATGGCGGTGCGTGTGATGCATAGTATGTTTGATGTGTGTGATGTGATGTATGATTGATGCGTATGTATGACGATGCCCTGTATGGTGATGTATGTTTATGTTATGTTTTATGTTCCTTATTATTATTATGTATGTTTATCTTTCCATGGCTTTGCGTTGAACGTTAAAGAATGTAATGAAAGTAATATGTAACGTAAAGTGGAAGATAATGAAAAGAGGAACGTAACGAATGAATGCATTAATTAATGAATGAATGAACGAATGAAAGGCTTGCAAGCATATGTATGAGGTGAGCGACTCTGTGTCGCAACAGACTCGAAAGAGGATCTTGTCGCATACTCCGATACTGTGTCAGTCTTCGGACATGAGTCGGGGGTTTGTGTACAGGCCCCGACACAGTATCAGTCTTCGGACATGAGTCGGGGGTATTGTGTGACACCCCGTATTTTCAGGTTAACCTCTCTCACTTAACTTAACCTCTTTCTATTATATTGTGTTTATTAAATAATAATAATTGTGTTAGAAATAAATAAATGTTATTGCAGTTACCAAATTAAACATAAATAATTGTTACTAATTAAACCTATAAAAAAATATAATTTAGGTGAATTAGAGGGACTAAAGGTGGCTTTTCACTAAACCTCACCTCCTTCAAAAACCACCCCTCCCGTATCTCACCCGGCATAATCTCGCAAACCCTACTACACCTCCATTATCCCGACGACAGCCGTTCCTTCCCTCGACAACTTTCGCTTCGCGACACTTAAACTCAAGCGGCTTTCCGACACGCTTCCGACGATCGCAAGGGTAGATCGTTACAGCCCGTACGGTACGTTATCTCATTCGTCTCATGCATCGGCTTCGGTTACGGTTCCGGTTGCGATCGAGGTGGTTTAATCTCGTGTTTTCCTAGTGCGTACGTGTCTTCTGCTTGAGGTGTGTGTTTGTGGGTGCGTTGTGCGGTCGATTTGGGTGGTGCTCGGTATTGTCGTATGTGTGTATGTTCTGTGTATATATATATGTGTGTATGTTCTGCATATATATATGTGTGTGTATGTTCTGCGTATATATATGTGTTTATGTTCTGCGTATATATATGTGTGTGTATGTTCTGCGTATATATATATATGTGTATGTTCTGCGTATATATATGTGTGTGTATGTTCGGCGTATATATATATGTGTGTATGTTCTGCGTATATAAATGTGTGTGTATGTTCTGCGTATATATATGTGTGTGTAAGGTTCTTGGGTGAGTTTCGCAGACGGGTTCATGGCTGCGTTTGATCGCTTTCAGGCTCCCGTTTGGTATGGTAGGTTCGGTTGGGGTATGAACCGAATGGAATGAACCGCGACTTACTGCTGCGTATTCTTGTATCCATGTGTGCATGGTTGCATGGGGGGGTTGTTTCACCTGCGATGTGTATGAGCATGTTCTCAAGTGTGGATGTTGTTATACATAGATGTTGTGTGTTATTTTGTGGGTCCTTGAATGTGCATGTGTGTGTGTTCTTGTATGTGATTGTTGTTCCAGCCACATGTGTATGTGTGTTTTGAGTGAGAAAACAGTGGGTTTCTCTTAGGCATGCATATTTATGTGGGAATGTGTTGCATGAATGGTATGTGTATGTATTGTGTGTTCTGGCAGATTCTGTTAGCAAACTTGTGCACGTTATAACTTGATGATAACAACCTTACTCACTGCGTTTCTTGGGTCTAAATTATGTATTTTTGAGTCTAGTTTCCAGAAAGCCCAACCACAATTAAATTGGACCTGTAAAACTAGAGTTATTGTCTTTTTAGTGAAGGTAGGTCAAAACTATTCTTTTTGACAGCAAACAATGGGTCAAGTGTTTTGATACATGATTTATATTTTGATAAAATTATGATTAAAGTTAATGATTTGGGAAGTAACCCCATGCGTCTTGGAGCACCTCCAATTGGTTTCACCTCAAAATAATGTATAGATTTGTGTTTAGAGAAATTATAATAAATGTATGGCATATGAGTTCTATTATAAAAATTCTTATAATTAAAGATATATAAACAATACCTTCATGTATGATCTGGTGTGCGTGAATAACAGAGTTTTATGTTTGTGTGAGCTTGTGTATGGTAGTACTTGTTTGAGAATGAGAAGTACCGATAGCCCGCATCGTAACCGAACCGTGATCGTGAACTATACCATTCTATTCCGAGTAAGTAATTCTATTACTAATATTTAGTCTTAATAAATATTAAATGAAATTCAGGTTAATTGGAACCCGATCCTTTGTGCTTACACTTATTTGTTGCAATGCACTCGAGATGAGTTCTCAGTCCCACTTTCATATTATACTCTCTTTTGGGGGAGAGAAACATGCTGTTTTTCATAAACTATACGTTACTTAGATTGGTTATACTGCATATAATGGTTTACTATTGTGATACCACTACGCCTCATCGGACCGTTAATATAGTATTAGCGAGGTGATTGTTAGTAGATCTACTGGGTTTGACAAACCCCACCCGGGCTAGTCGCGCTAGCTTGACTGGAGGTCAAACGGGTGAATGGTTAGCCTGTTTTACAGTGTTGTGGTCTGGTATCCACAGCCGGGGCATTCATTATATTATTACTATCAGCTCAGTCGCGAAATTCATACACATAGTGACTTGTTGTATGCTAGCTACCTACTCATATGCTTTGATTACTTAATCTGGATTTCATTACTATTACTTACTGTTTTCTGATGAACTCACCAACCTTGTGTTGACACTTTAGCATATTTCTTTCAGGTTCTTAAGCTACGCACGAATAGGAGCATCTTGCATTGCATTCATCATCGTAGAGTCAAATGAACAATCTATATTTTTCTATAAATTATATTTATTTGGTTTGCGCGTGTTTGCACCGTTTAAATTATGGTTTATACGCTTCCGCACTTATTTTCATGTTTCGTATTTAATTCTGATTTAAGAAATTTTATTTAATTTGAAAATTTTGTTTTGTAATCGTTGCGTCGTTTGGTGTAACTAATGGCTAAGATCCTGGTATGTCACGCGCCTAACAGTATTACCCCGTTTGTGGAATTTGAGGGTGTGACAAATTGGTATCAGAGCCACTCCTGTGCCGTTCGGGATGTGGGACATATCTCACCAAGGATGGTGACTTCTTAGGCTCATCGAGGACGATGAGTCCAAACAGGGGGTGCTTGTGACACCCTACACATATCCCATATCGGCCGTGGACAGGAGAGATTCCTGGTTCATAAAGAATGTCTAGCCTCTAACATCAACAACGCGTTTTGGGCGTATTGGTTGTGCATGAGAGGAGAACTCCACAGTTAAGCGTGCTCAGGTGGGAGCAATCCAGGGATGGGTGACCTCCCTGGGAAGTTTTCACCCGGGCAACCAAAAGCAAATCCGTGAGCTTCTCGTGGGCAAAGCGGACAATATTGTTGGTGTGAGGGGCCGGGTGTTACGGAATGGTATCAGACCCAATGGTTATAGCGAACTAAATTAAATATGCATTTCATTTGCATTGTATTTAGACTATAGCCTGATGCCTTAGTTACACGCATATAGACATGTTTAGCTTTATTAGTTTATGTTGATCTAAATTGCTATACTTGCTTGAGATTTGCTTGATATGGCATATTCCTGTGAGCGTTCGGACAGGAATGGCATAATCATCTCTTCATTCGATATATATGGGAAAAAGACTAGTTCATCTTGATTTCCTGTTGTTACCTCTTGTTTTCTCGTACAAGTGACTCTGAGTTGCTATGAGTTACGAGAGGGTTATTTACGAATTACCTGTACCTTACTTTTTACATTATACCTCTCGGAATTGGATACAATACCATTGGTGCCTAACTTGGATGGTTCATTAGGAGCATGTTCTACCTCCTGTTGAATGCGTTTCGCATACGAGAGTTGCGTCTGCTAATTCTTCCTTACCTATCCTACCACATCTCTGTCTTATGGAACAGATAATAGCTGTACTGGTGGTTACCATACACATTACGAGACAACTTATTAAGTTTACTTACGATAACGCTATTTACCCATTTGACCTGAGCGCATCAGTGATTCCTTGCCCAAGTGAATATTTCTTCAACCGATTCTTTCGTACAAGTTTGGTTAATTGACCCTTGGTTTAATAACTATATCCTTGATACCTCTATCATTAATAACACTCTGTACTTGACAATGTATGTTAGCTCGGATAAGAGGAACCAAGGGTGATCATGCAAAGCAAATTACCATCACGGGTGCACACGTAATTGTAATTTGTCATGCATGAGAAATCTTGCGAATCATGTCGGATGATAACAGTCATAGTCAGTACAAAGTTTTAATTCTATACTTTGGGGACACGAGAGGCTCAATCCGTATAAAACTTCACTAAGGATATGAAAGTAATCCTTCATCTCCACTCGTATGAAAGTTTCTATCCATCTGGATCCATCGACTTCTATTAATTTCCTCGTCTATTCATTTTTTATTATCTTTTTTATCCATGGGACTTTTGTTCTTTTCCACACCTAGATGGGAAGGGTGTTTTCCATCCAACTGATGTTTTGAATTTTAGTATTTGGTTTGATTTATTGTAACGTAATTACAATTTATTTGATCAGAAATTATTATTTGAACTTATTAGTTGTGTATGTGCTAAATTCTTTAAATTACTTGTGCTTAAATGAAGTAAATATGTTGCATATTGCTTATTTTTGTATGTTGTGATTGTTAAGAATGTCTGGAACTGGCAGAGGACGCGGACGTGGTCGTGGCACCATCAACATGACCCCAACTGAACTGGCAGCCCTAATCAATCAGCATGTGGCTGATGCTCTTGCAAATCCTAATCTCAATCCACAGGCCGCTCCAATCGGTAAGCAATACCAAACTTACTCCTAACGTTAACCTTTTGTCATCCTGATTAAGTCGAAATACTTATTCAAAAATTCTAAAGACCTGATCTAAACTCGTTGCAGGACAAAGAGCATACACCTTCAAGTCCTTCATGGACTGCAAGCCAAACCCGTTCAAGGGATCTGAAGGAGCAGTGGGACTACTCCGTTGGTTTGAGAAACTGGAGCCAGTGTTTGAAATTTGCAACTGCCCTGCTGAGAGTAGAGTGAAGTATGCCGCCGACACGATGGACGGTGTCGCACTGAGCTGGTGGAACACGCAGGTCCAAATGTTGGGCGTTGAGACTGCAAATGCTACAACCTAGGCAGATTTCAAGAACTTTTTGAAGGAGGAATACTGTTCCAGGGATGAAGTACAAAAACTAGAAACTGAATTTTGGAACCTGAGGATGGTTGGTTCTGAGATTGAAGCTTACACCACTCGTTCTCACGAGTTGGCTACTCTGTGTCCTACTATGATCAACCCTGCTTACAAACGAGTTGAGAGATACATTGACGGGCTAATACCGGAGATACAAAGCATGGTCACCACTGCTAGACCAACTACTATTCAGGAGGCTGTCCAATTGGCCTACAAGCTGACTGACCAAGCCGTCACGCAGGCCAAACTGCCCTCGCGTGGTACTACAAGCAGTTCTAATGACAACAAGAGGAAGTGGGAACCTTCTACCAATGGAAAACAATCTTCATCCTCCACTCCATAGCAACAACACAGCAAGAGATTCAACCAACCACAACCTATTCAAGACTCGAGTAGTTTTGGCGGCTACCATGGTAACCTCCCAAAATGCAACAAATGCAAGTTTCATTACAACGGGCAGTGCATGAAGAACACTTGTGAGAGATGCGGAAGGTTTGGACATGTTGCCAAAAATTGCAGAGCGAACCTGTCAATAAAAGCACCTCAACAACAACCACAACAAAAATACAGGCAGTCTGGATGTTATGAATGTGGACAATCTGGTCATTATATGAGGGAATGTCCAAAACTAAAAAGGAATGGCAACAATGATGCTGATAACCGCCCTGGCAACGCCAACGAAAACGAAAGGGGCAACGGTAATGGTGGAACCAAGGGGAGAGCTTTCATCATTGGATCAGGTGAGGCTCGTAATGATCCTTCTACTGTAACTGGTAAGTTTCCTATCAACGGTTGCTTTGCCTCTGTGCTATTTGATTCTGGTGCTGATAGGAGTTTCATTTCGCATAAGTTCAGTCAATTGCTAGATGATAATTTTGTAGCCCTAGATACGAATTATACAGTAAAAATAGCAAACGGTAAGATCATTGAGTCTTCTCGCATATACAGAGGTTGTAAGATTAGTCTATCTGGACATGATTTTGATATTGACATGTTATCTATTACGCTCGGTAGCTTTGATGTTGTTGTTGGCATGGATTGGTTGTCAAAGAACCAAGCCGAAATCATTTGTTGTGAAAAACTTGTCCGACTACCTTTGCCAAATGGAAAGATACTCACTGTGGAAGGAGACAAGAGTGGTGTAGTGGTTGGCATCATCTCATACATGAAAGCACAGAAGTGGTTAAGGAAAGGGCATTTGGCAATTCTAGCCCTAGTTACTGAAAAGACTACTGAGGAGAAACGACTGGAAGACATCCCAATTGTTCGAGATTTTCCTGAGGTATTTCCCGAGGAATTACCTGGCCTTCCACCACACAGACAGGTAGAATTTCAGATTGAATTAACACCTGGAGCAGCTCCGATTGCTCAGGCGCCGTACCGTTTAGCACCGAACGAGCTACAAGGGTTGTCTAAGCAATTGCAGGAATTGCTGGACAACGGATTTATACGCCCTAGCTACTCACCTTGGGGAGCTCCAGTACTTTTCGTGAAAAAGAAAGATGGAACCTTCAGAATGTGTATTGACTACCAAGAACTGAACAAGGTGACAATCAAGAATAGATATCCACTTCCGCGCATTGATGACCTGTTTGACCAGTTGCAAGGATCAAGTTACTATTCCAAGATTGATCTTAGATCGGGTTACCATCAACTTCGAGTTCGAGAGGAAGACATCTCGAAGACGGCATTCCGAACTCGTTACGGGCACTATGAGTTCGCAGTAATGCCTTTTGGGTTAACTAATGCCCCAGCAGTTTTCATTGACCTCATGAACCGTGTTTGCAAACCTTATTTGGATAAGTTTGTCATTGTCTTTATTGATGACATACTAATCTACTCTCAGAATAAGGAAGATCATGAGGAACATTTGAGAATCATTCTGGAATTGTTGAAGAATGAACAATTGTATGCAAAGTTCTCAAAATGTGACTTCTGGATGCGAGAAGTACAGTTTCTTGGTCATGTGGTGAACGAAAAGGGTATATATGTAGATCCTTCAAAGATTGAAGCAATAAAGGATCGGCCGGCACCGAAAACACCCACTGAGGTGCGACAATTCCTTGGTTTGGCAGGTTATTACCGACGATTTATCGAGGGATTCTCAAAGTTAGCACAACCTCTAACTGTCGTGACCCACAAGGGAACCATCTACAAATGGGGCAACCAAGAGGAATCAACATTTCAGACACTTAAGGACAAACTCTGCAGTGCGCCGATCCTAGCCTTGCCAGAAGGAACGGAGGACTTTGTTGTTTATTGTGATGCATCCATCCAGGGTTTGGGATGTGTACTGATGCAACGCAACAATGTCATTGCTTATGCATCTAGACAACTCAAAGTACACGAGAAGAATTACACAAAGCATGATCTGGAACTAGGAGCTGTAGTCTTTGCCCTGAAAATCTGGAGGCACTACTTATATGGAACCAGGTGCACGATCTACACAGACCACAAGAGCCTCCAACACATATATGACCAAAAAGAGTTGAATATGCGGCAAGGACGATGGTTAGAACTGCTCAACGACTATGACCGTGCCATTAATTACCATCCGGGTAAGACTAATGTGGTAGCCAACGCCCTCAGCCGAAAGGAAACCCCTAAACCTCATCGAGTACGCGCATTACAAATGACAATTCACTCCGATCTGCCAGAGCAAATCAAGGTTGCCCAATCTGAAGCCTTGAAAATTGAGAATCTAAAGGCGGAATCCATGCGAGGCATGGAGAAACAGCTAGAGACCAAGACTGATGGAATTCATTATTTCATGGAACGGATCTGGGTACCACGATATGGGAAATTACGAGAGCTAGTAATGCATGAAGCTCATAAGTCACGCTACTCAGTTCACCCAGGTTCAAACAAGATCTACCAAGATATGAAGGAGTGTTACTGGTGGCCGAACATGAAAGCTGGGATTGCCACCTATGTAGGCAAATGTTTAACTTGCTCCAAGGTTAAGGTGGAGTATCAGAGACCGTCCAGTTTACTCCAGCAACCGGATCTTCCAGTGTGGAAATGAAAGCAGATATCGATGGACTTTGTCACAAAGTTGCCTAGAACTCCCAGGTGATGCGATACCATTTAGGTTACAGTAGATCGCTTAACAAAATCCGCTCACTTTCTAGCCATCCGAGAGACTGATCGAATGGATAAGTTGACACGGATTTACTTAAGAGAAATAGTCTCCGACATGGTGTACCAGTATCTATCATATCTGATCGTGACGCTCGATTCACTTCTTATTTCTAGCGATCTTTACTACGATCATTGGGAACGCGGTTGGACATGAGCACTGCGTACCATCCACAAACCAATGGTCAGAGTGAGTGTACGATCCAGACGTTAGAAGATATGTTACGTGCATGTGTGATCGATTTTGGCAGTAATTGGGAAACTCATTTACCATTGGTTGAGTTCTCTTACAATAACAGTTATCACACCCCAATCAAAGCCGCACCATTCGAGGCACTATATGGGCGTAAGTGCCGATCACCTATTTGTTGGGCAGAAGTTGGAGAAAGCCAACTTACAGGTCCTGAGCTTGTGCACAAGATACGTAACCGTATGGCAGCAGCACGTGACCGACAGAAGAGTTATGCTGATAAACGTCGTAAGTCGTTGGAGTTTCAGATTGGTGATAAAGTACTCTTAAAAGTGTCACCCTGGAAAAGAGTGATACGCTTTGGAAAGCGTGGTAAACTAAACCCTAGGTACGTTGGACCGTTTGAGATTGTCAAACGGGTTGGTCCGGTAGCCTATCAACTGAATTTACCTGAAAAGCTCAGTGGAATACATAACGTGTTTCACGTGTCTAATCTGAAGAAGTGTCTATCTGATGACTCACTTGTCGTGCCATTAGAAGAACTGGAGATTGATGAACAACTCCATTTCATTGAAGAACCAGTTGAGGTTATGGATCGAGAGTTCAAAATCCTAAAGCGTAGCAAGATTCCCATTGTGCGTGTTAGGTGGAATTCAAAGCGTGGACCAGAATTTACCTGGGAACGCGAGGATCAAATGAAGAAGAAATACCCGCAACTTTTTAAAGATCAGGCATCTACTTCCCAAGGTATCCATTCTTAAGATATCGTTCATTAAATTTCGAGACGAAATTCCCTTCAACAAGGGGATAATGTCACAACTCTCATGAAACCTTACGTCCTTTATTTTGGGTTTATTTCAGAAATCTCAGAAACCCTATCATAAGAGAGATTCTGACCTCCTATTGTTGTTGTTAAATCTGGCGTTTTATGTTAATCTAATGTTCTAATTTTCGGGACGAAAATTTATTCAACAAGGGGATGATGTGACACCCCGTATTTTCATGTTAACCTCGCTCACTTAACTTAACCTCTTTCTGTTATATTGTGGTTATTAAATAATAATAATTGTGTTAGAAATAAATAAATGTTATTGCAATTACCAAATTAAACATAAATAATTGTTACTAATTAAACCTATAAAAATGTAATTTAGGTGAATTAGAGGGACTAAAGGTGGCTTTTCACTAAACCTCACCTCTTTCAAAAACCACCCCTCCCGTATCTCACCCGGCATAATCTCGCAAACCCTACTACACCTCCATTCTCCCGACGACAGCCGTTCCTTCCCTCGACAACTTTCGCTTCGTGACACTTAAACTCAAGCGGCTTTCCGACACGCTTCCGACGATCGCAAGGGTAGATCGTTACAGTCCGTACGGTACGTTATCTCATTCGTCTCATGCATCGTCTTAGGTTACGGTTCCGGTTGCGATCGAGGTGGTTTAATCTCGTGTTTTCCTAGTGCGTACGTGTCTTCTGCTTGAGGTGTGTGTTTGTGGGTGCGTTGTGCGATCGATTTGGGTGGTGCTCGGTATTGTCGTATGTGTGTATGTTCTGTGTATATATATATGTGTGTATGTTCTGCGTATATATATATGTGTGTATGTTCTGCGTATATATGTGTGTGTATGTTCTGCGTATATATGTGTGTATGTTCTGCGTATATATGTGTGTGTATGTTCTGCGTATATATATGTGTGTGTATGTTCTGCGTATATATATATGTGTGTATGTTCTGCGTATATATATATGTGTGTATGTTCTGCGTATATATATGTGTGCGTATGTTCTGTGTATAAATATGTGTGTGTAAGGTTCTTGGGTGAGTTTCGCAGATGGGTTCATGGCTGCGTTTGATCGCTTTCAGGCTCCCGTTTGGTATGGTAGGTTCGGTTGGGGTATGAACCGAATGGAATGAACCGCGACTTACTGCTGCGTATTCTTGTATCCATGTGTGCATGGTTGCATGGGGGGGTTGTTTCACCTGCGATGTGTATGAGCATGTTCTCAAGTGTGGATGTTGTAATACATAGATGTTGTGTGTTATTTTGTGGGTCCTTGAATGTGCATGTGTGTGTGTTCTTGTATGTGATTGTTGTTCCAGCCACATGTGTATGTGTGTTTTGAGTGAGAAAACAGTGGGTTTCTCTTAGGCATGCATATTTATGTGGGAATGTGTTGCATGAATCGTATGTGTATGTATTGTGTGCTCTGGCAGATTCTGTTAGCAAACTTGTGCACGTTATAACTTGATGATAACAACCTTAATCACTGCGTTTCTTGGGTCTAAATTATGTATTTTTGAGTCTAGTTTCCAGAAAGCCCAACCACAATTAAATTGGACCTGTAAAACTAGAGTTATTGTCTTTTTAGTGAAGGTAGGTCAAAACTATTCTTTTTTACAGCAAACAAAGGGTCAAGTGTTTTGATACATGATTTATATTTTGATAAAGTTATGATTAAAGTTAATGATTTGGGAAGTAACCCCATGCGTCTTGGATCACCTCCAAGAGGTTTCACCTCAAAATAATGTATAGATTTGTGTTTAGAGAAATTATAATAAATGTATGGCATATGAGTTCTATTATAAAAATTCTTATAATTAAAGATATATAAACAATACCTTCATGTATGATCTGGTGTGCGTGAATAACTGAGATTTATGTTTGTGTGAGCTTGTGTATGGTAGTACTTGTTTGAGAATGAGAAGTACCGATAGCCCGCATCGTAACCGAACCGTGATCGTGAACTATACCATTCTATTCCGAGTAAGTAATTCTATTACTAATATTTAGTCTTAATAAATATTAAATGAAACTTAGGTTAATTGGAACCCGATCCTTTGTGCTTACACTTATTTGTTGCAACGCACTCGAGGTGAGTTCTCAGCCCCACTTTCATATTATACTCTCTTTTGGGGGAGAGAAACATGTTGTTTTTCATAAACTGTACGTTACTTAGATTGGTTATACTGCATATAATGGTTTACTATTGTGATACCACTACGCCTCATCGGCCTGTTAATATAGTATTAGCGAGGTGATTGTTAGTAGATCTACTGGGTTTGACAAACCCCACCCGGGCTAGTCGCGCTAGCTTGACTGGAGGTCAAACGGGTGAATGGTTAGCCTGTTTTACAATGTTGTGGTCTGGTATCCATAGCCGGGACATTCATTATATTATTACTGTCAGCTCGGTCGTGAAATTCATACACATAGTGACTTGTTGTAGGCTAGCTACCTACTCATATGCTTTGATTACTTAATCTGGATTTCATTACTGTTACTTACAGTTTTCTGATAAACTGTGAACTCACCAACCTTGTGTTGACACTTTACCATGTTTCTTTTAGGTTTTTAAGCTACGCACGAATACGAGCATCTTGCATTGCATTCATCATCGTAGAGTCAAATGAACAATCTACATTTTTCTATAAATTATATTTATTTGGTTTGCGCGTATTTGCACCGTTTAAATTATGGTTTATACGCTTCCGCACTTATTTTCATGTTTCGTATTTAATTCTGATTTAAGAAATTTTATTTAATTTGAAAATTTTGTTTTGTAATTGTTGCGACGTTTGGTGTAACTAATGGCTAAGATCCTGGTATGTCACGCGCCTAATGGTATTACCCCGTTTGTGAAATTTAAGGGTGTGACATATTGCATGAGACAGAATCCGGATGAATGAGAAGAGGATCGCGTACTCCGGTGCTGTGTTAGTCTTCGGACATGAGTCGGGGGTTTGTGTACAGACCGCGGCACAGTATCAGTCTTCGGACATGTGTCAGGAGTAGTGCGTGAGACTGAGATGAGATGAAAAAGAAACAAATCGCATACTCCGGTGTTGTGTCAGTCTTCGGACATGAGTCGGGGGTTTGTGTACAGGCCCTGGCACAGTACCAGTCTTCGGACATGAGTCGGGAGTATGGCGTGAGTTAACGAATAAGAAAGGTAATGCTGGAAAGAACGAATGTATGAAATGAACGTTAACGAAATATCCTAATAATGTACGAAATGGGATCCTTGTCATTCGACCTCAGTAATCGTGGCTGAGTGCCATGAAGAGGGTAAAGCCTGACAGGATCTAGAGAGAAGTGAAAGATAATGATGTACGATAAATGATGATTGTAATGAACGAATGATGAAGATAATAATGATATTATCTATGTGTACGTATGATGTGTGAACACATGTATGTAATGAATGTTTTTATAAAGGAAGTAAAGAACGGTTTTACGAAAGAAAAGTATGTTTTATTATAAAACTAGAACTCACTCAGCAACGCTGACTTTGATGTGTTTCCAGTTGACAAGTATGTTGCTGAGGATGGCACGTGGCGGCTACTCAGCGTATTTTGGATGGCATCATTATGTTTAATGCTTTTGTAATAAATGTAAAATGATATTGTTAAAGGAACGGTTGTAATATTTTGCAAAGGTATTTTGATGAGATGAAAAAGTTGTTTTTATTGATTCCGCTGCAACGTATTATGAAAGAAAAATGTAATTATATGTTTTATGTGCGATAAGGATCCAACTGTAAGCGTCCCGGGAACGGGGCCTTACAGACGTTATGGAACGTAAGCCAGGGACAAACGGCGTTTATTATAGCATAGGACGTAAGTTACGTCCTAAGGGTGTAGCTTACGTCGTATGGTTATACATGTTGAAATCATCTGGATTTTGACCATATTTAAGGGATTTTATCAATTCAAAAAATCCAAATTCGCAACCAGAGTAAAAGTGACGAACTTGGATATTTAATTAACTCCAATCCATTCCATTGTGTGCAAATCTGTTTTTCTTATTGAATTCAAAAAGATGCAAGGCTATACTCCGCGTGATCATCTTTTGGTGGATGGTTAGTCAACAAATTATGCCTTACTAGGGTTTTACCGTGTTAGACTTAAACATTGAAGGTTCTTGAATAGTTATTTGTTTAAGTATTTGCTTCTTTCATTGATTTGAACTATTATAATGTTTGTTTGATAAATAATTCATCAAATTATTTGTCTTTAAAATAATTAATCATTGAATGATTGGTTATTACATTTTCTTAACTAGAACAGTAGGCTAAGAAGGAATAAGTAGAAGACATATGGCATTCTTGAAATTTGTGTTAAAGGGCGTTTGGTCCTAAAACACACCCTCTCTTTCTTGTAAAAGCATAGTTAAGCTATATTCAAGCAAACCATAAACTGTTTTCATAATATTCCTAGTGAACTAGGTACGTATAACACATTGTTCATAACAAGTTGTAAAAAATTTGAAAGTAAAAGAACAATTTCTCCTACTACCTTCAATACTACCTTTTGTCCATTGCCTACATAGAGTTCTAGGTCAGCTTCTTTCAGCTTTCTAACTTTCCTTAGTCCCTACAAATCGTTACAAATGTGATAACCACATTCCATGTCAAACACCCAATATTTTCTAAAGAAAGAGAAGGTCTAAATAACGAATATACTTGAGGGACATTTATAAACACTTTTTCTGTTTCGTCTTAGCTTAGGGCAAATACTCTTCTTGTGCCTATTTTTATCGTAAAGAAAGCACTTTGCATTCTTTAGATGATTCTTCTTAGTGGCAACTACCTTTCCCTTACTATTGATACACTTTTTGTTGTTTCCTTTAGCATGAGCCTTCCTAACTCCACCCTCATTGAATCGAATCTCAAAACTTAAAATAATTGAAAGTTAATGGGAGTGGAGTAGGAACAGGAGTATTAATTGTGGCAAACTTGTCACAGATCTATCTAAGCTTGCAATAATTTTGCGCCAAAAAATATGTTTTCTTATTATTTGAATTTTTCTCAGACGTTGGAAGCAACATAATTGCGTCAACATATGTATAGTTTTATAAGTAGAAGTTCAAATAAAAATAATTTTTGCCTAATTTGATGATTCGTTTATGTTTCACATGTGTTTTAAGTGTTTAAACGTATGTTTTAAACTTAGTTTCCTATCAAGCATAATCACTTTATTCTATGTTTAAATTCTAGGTGTGGGAAACCTAAATGATATTATTCAAGGGTTGCACGAAGTTTGGATGTTATATGGATGAAACGAGACAAAGAAAATGAAAGAAATTGATACAAAACATGCATACGACGTAGCTTACGTCCTTAAGATAGTAAGCTATGTACTTCTTGAAAAAAGGACCCATAAGACGTTTTGGAAAGTAAAGCAGAGGCTAACCTCGTTTATTATAGCATAGGACGTAGGTTATGTCCTAAGGGCGTAGCTTGCGTCGTATGGTTAAATTTGTTGAAACTATCTAGATTTTGACCATGTTTAAGGGATCTTATCAATTCAAAAAAACCCAAGTTAGCACTTGAAGCAAAAGTGAAAGGAACTTGGGTAGTTTTTCCACCATTCTTACTAATAATTACTTAACTTCAATCTATTCCATCGTGTACAAATCCATTTTTAATGCTGAATTCTCAAAGATACAATGCTACACTGCTCGTGATCATCTTTGGATGGATGGTCAGTTAACAAGTTATGCCTTACCAGGGTTTTACCATGTTAGACTTAAACATTGAAGGTTCTTGAACATTGTTTTGCTTAAGTATTTGCTTCTCTCATTGATTTGAACTATTAGAAAGTTTGTTTGATAAATCGTTCAACAAATTATTAGTCTTCGAATAATTAATCATTGAATGATTGGTTATTACATGTTCTTAATTGGAATAGTAGGCTAAGAAGAACTAAGGAGAAGACATGTGGCATTCTTGAAATTTGTGCTGAAGGGTATTTGGTCCTTAAACACACCCTCTCTTTCCGGTAATATGATATTTAAACCATATACATACAAACCATAAACTGACGTAATATTCCTAGTCAAACTAGGTACATATCACACATTGTTCATAACAAGTTTTAAAACATTAGAAAGCAAAAGAACAAATTCTCCTACTACCATCCACACAACCTTTTCTACATTGCCTACATAGAGTTCTTGGTCGATCTGTTACAGTTTTCTAACCTTCCTTAGTACCTACAAATCATTACAAGTATGATAACCACATTTGGTGTCAAACACCAATATTTGCTAAAGAAAGAGAAGGTTTCAATCATGATTATACTTAAGGGTCATATTTTAAAACAGTTTTTTTTTGTTTTGGGTCAGCTTAGGGTAGATAATCTTCTTGTGCCTAGTTTAATCAAAATGAAAGCACTTTGCATTTTTAGATGATTCTTCTTAGTGGGAACTACCTTGCCCTTACTTTTGACACTCTTTTTGTCTTTTCCTTTGTAATTAGGCTTCTTAACTCCACCCTCCTTTATCATCAGCACCATATAAGGTTCATTGAACTTGGCATGTTCATCTTAGCAGTTTTGAGCATCGAATGCCACTCAGAGAGGGTCTTACCCAAGCATTCATATTATAAGTCATAATGAACCAGTCTCATAATTTTGATAGTGAAATGACGATATATCCCTCATCTATCTCGTTTCTCAATAGGACCTCCATACATGCTAAGTGATCAACATAACCCTTCATCTTTAACACATGAGTGCTGAGAGAAGAACCTTGTACATTCTGGTAGTAATAAGTGGTTCCATCACTTCAAACAGCTTATGACGATTCTGTTGTAGGAAATTTCCTTTAGCTGCATAATCATGTCGAGTGCTAGCATGTTTTCTAGATTTTTCAGAAGTTTTGGGATCATGGAAGCTAGCATGATACAAGAGACTTTTATGGAGTCATCCATATACCTTTCCTAATTCTTATAGGTAGATCTCGCCTGATTAGTAGGTTCTTGAGAAAGCGGTCCTTCGAAAACATACATATTGTTCTTTTCCTTGAGAATAATTTTCAGGTTTCTAAACCAATCTATTAAATTGGAGTTTATAATTTTGTCTTTTTTCAAACATGAGTTATATAATTCATTTCATTAGACATCAATAAAATTCAAACACAATTTTTTTAACATTTTCATGCTTAACATTCTAATTAATTTCATGACCCAACTGCAAAAATGTATCTATAATTCGGATGAAATCTCATTCACCAAAAACTCAGTAATGGCTTAAGCTCTTTTCATTGGCATATTAGGCATATTAGGCATATTAGTAGGTAGGTAACTATTACCATTTGTGTCAACTACACAATTCTCGATTTGGGTCACATGAGGAGCGTTGTCCAGCATTGGTACATTTAGCCCCAACTACACTCAAACAATTTAAAGTGATATTAGCACATAATTTATAATTGTATAACCTCCTTAAGTAAGTTAGGAATCACGGTTGTACCTTCCACCAAAATTGTAGGCCCGACAAATGCTAACATCAGGATTTCGAATTAATTGGCTAAATTGTCACCAACTTAGGGTGGTGTAAAATGTTGCTTTAGTTTTAATTATCTTTCAGATCTAAACAAATTAGACACGGTGTAGAATTAGACAAGTCATGTAATATTAAAATCCAATTTTAATGTTGAATTATGATTGTGGTTTAAAATTTCTTTCAATCACTCGTCGCGATCCATTTTTAAATACCCTATTTAAACTATAGTGGTCGTTATTGCAAATCAAAACTTTTGAAAAATAAAAGGCAAAAGTGACTCGTGTAGCTTTTAATCCATAGTCACAAACTTTTTGTTAAAATCAAAACTTTTGACAAATAAAAGACAAGATCGATGAATATAGTGTTCAAAGGCGCGTAATAGTGGCTCTGATACCTCTATTGGGTATTGTTGGTCAACTTTAACCGATTAAAGTTACTAAGAATAGATGGTTTTGGTATCAAAATTTAGTGTATGTGTTTGATGATTAATCATATTAATCTCATGCAAAATAGGTATCCAATTACATGTATAAAAATAATTAACAATCATAGATGGATAAGAGATTATACCTTGAAGACAAAGTTCAAAACTTCAACCCTCGGGAGCAACCAACGACCTTGTTAGTTGATCTAAATCATGAAAAGCTCTGAACTTTGCAACTTGTTGGACCCTGAAAGGATCATACATGCCAATTCAAGTGGTGGTTGATGGTTGCTCTACTGGAATTCTCCCAAGTCCAAGAAGATATGAGGTTGAAGAATCTGCATAAAGAAGAAGACAAGTGTCGGCTATCCTTATTTGTACATGCGGATGACCATTGAACAAATGTTGACAAGCATTTGTTCTTCCGCATTTACAAATGCGGACAGCCGAATAAATGCTGATAAGTACTACACATCCACATTAACAAATGCGGATGTTAATCAACAAATGCGCATAAGTGTTTGTTCATCCGCATTTGTCAATGCTGATGACCAAACACCAATGCTGAAGACTACAAAGAAATGCTGATGAAGAACAAGACATCCGCATTAGTTAATGCGGATGAACAGAAAAAAATGTTGTTTAGGCTTAGACTTAGACTAGTTTCCTGATATATAATACAGGGGTAGTTTAGTCTTTTTAAAAAAGCCTTTTTGAGCCTATATGTAGAATATGAAACCCTACACTTGAAGACACTAAGACAACTAGAATATTGAGAATCTTCGACAGTCATATGTTTCAAGTGGTCTGTATTTTTGCTAAAACCCTACCATTCATTGTAACTTTTCACCATCATTAATACAAAGCATTTATAAGTATTTCTAGCATTCAATGATGTGTGTTTTTTGTATTTCCACTACATAATCACATACTCAATCATCATATTCGATCCTTGTTGATTCACATCAACAGAGAATATCATTCTCACTACCCAAACACATAGTGCTGATGTCATGATCCTAAAAGGATTCCAAATGTGGAACACATCCACCTTGGATGCATTAATAAAAATAAATACATTCCTTGCGAATGTTAAAAAAGAATCCAACCAATGATCACCTTCCAAAGTGAAGTGAAAAAGAATCCAATAAGGATCAAATAATCTAAAGGATCATAGTAAAAGAATCCCAATGTGAATCAATCAAAATGAGTGCTCATAAGTTAAACAACCTGGTCATCTAAGTTGTGATAAAGTTACACCATGCATATCACGAAGATAGTTGATCTTATCATGCTTTTGAGTGTGAGGTACATGTTGAATATTTAATCCATCAAAACATGATAAATATCACTAGCATCAAAATATTAACCAAGTATGAGTTTAAGAGGACAAATATACCTACAATCAATATGTTCATGACTATGTATGTTTTACTAACAATTTCTTGCACTTGTGAAAGGTAAGATTGATATGATCCCAAGAAAAGTATATCTCCTCTTCTTGTACAGATAAGATATCAAAAAAATCACAAAAACATTTTTCATTCAACATTTTTAAAATCTTTAAAGTTTTTATCGTTTATGGATATAAACTTTGGAGGGAATAATTAAAATTTTGATATGGTCATTATGTATAGTATCTCAGTGTATGTAGATCTTTGGAAGCATAAAAGTCCAAGATAAGTCACATCTGGGAAAATTGTATCACATCTACTGTTCAATTCAATCCAACCAATAATTGAGAAGCCATGAAATAGTCAAAATCTTCATAAGCATCAAATCATTTGACACATCTTCATAACAGCAAAAATCAGAAGACTCATCTTCATAAGAAATCAAAAAATCAACTCAAAATCAATCAAATCTGTCAACTACAGTAACATTAAATTTTGACAAGTTCAAAATTTAATCCGGGTAAGAGCATTGGTTAATGCGGGTGAAGGTAACTCAGTCATATAACCAATGCGGGTAACTGATTTGATTCAAGAAAATCACGTGAAATTAATGCGGACAACTTCCTTCTACCGCATTTATTTCGACACAAATGCGTACAACAAGTTTTCAGTATTGAAAACTTATGCAGACAAAGTTGTTCTTCTGCATTTGTTTATGCGGACAACTTTTTGTTCTTCCGCATTTGTTTATGCTGACAAGTTTGATCAAATGCATTTCTTTTAACGCTGATGATCAGTGTTGAAACTTTGTTGTGTATTTGTATAAAAAATTAAATAAAGTGTGCTTACACTCTTCTGTCATGATGTGTGAGGCCCCGTTCCCGGAGACGTCACAGTTGGTCATTTAGAGCATTAAATACATTAAACCTTATAAATTTAAAAGCTTAAGCAGCGGAATTATTTTAACAAAAGCCATTCATTTCATTAAAAACACTTTTGTTGAGCAATACACTATTGTTTATCTGAATACAAAAGAATTGGTTAATTGCATTACAAAACAACAGCAATAACAAGTATGAATAATGTCAGTCTTTCCCTGCCGAGTAGCTTCACCCTCGTGCCATCCTCAGCAATGTTTACCTGCCAACTGAAAATGTATAAAAGTCAGCGTTGCTGAGTGAGTTCTAGTTTTAAAAGTAAAAAAATACTTTCTGTAAGGTATACATATGAAAATACTCGTTCTGTGAAAATTCATCTCTTTATACGTGAGCACGCATTAACTATACAACCAGGTAATGCTTTTTCTCTTTACTGTATTCCTTGTTTATCCTGTACTCTTTTATCTTTATCTTTCACTGTCTATATGGACCAATGAGCAATACCCTAAACTATATGCGTGGGGGAAACTGGTGCTGGGCCCTCTGGTCCCTCAATGGGCTCTGGTTACTGTATGCAAGGCCGGCCCAGTCACCTAGGGTACGCTGCAAAGGTCCGCCAATCTCAATTGACTGGCCCCGTATGCATAATAGGGTAGCTAACCCGCATCACAGTTGAGCTAACGACAACATGGTCGTGCACCTCCTATAAGCTTGCAAGACTTGTTAACATTTTATTTAAGTTTCACTTCTCTTCTTCATTACTCTTTCGCTTTATTATTATTAATAATACTTTACATTATGATAATAAACACACCACGTAAAGTCATACAATGATAATGATGTTAATAATAATAATAATAATAATGCGAAACAATCATTATAATGCATGGAAGAAGCCATTTAATAAACCCTAGACAAACAACGGTCAAAACCCTAACTGCACAAACTCCCATAAATTCCTTATAAATTCTAAGTGTTAGGCGCACCAACACTATTTGGGCGCATGAGCCCTGTTTGGGCGCTTCTCCACTAGGTAGGCGCATCAGTCAACACTTAACCGTTTTAGCACTTAGGCGCATGAACCATTCAGGCGCATGAACTGTTCGGGCGTATGGTCCATTCGGACGCATGGACACTTAGGCGCATGGGCCATATGGACGCATGGACACTATTGGGGCGCATGGCCCTACACTTAGTCGTCCGACTAATATTCTAGGCGCATGAGGGTACTGTTTAGGCACATGAGTTACACTTAAACATTTCTAAGGCATTTCCAGGCGCATGAGCCTTATTTAGGCGCATGAACCTTCTGCTCAACATGTTTCTAAGGTACTTTCAATCCCAAACATCATACTAATCATTTCCAAGCTTACTAAGGCTATTCTAACCATGAACTACCTATAAGCATCTAAGAATCATCATCAAACATGCATAATACATACGAGTATACATACATGATCATAATAAAACCGTTTAAATACATTTTCAGCCCCAAGAAGAGTTTAAAACAAGTAAAACCGGGGTCTAGAAACTCACCTGGTGCAACTTTGGGTGTATCTTCCTTCTAACCCGTATGCAAATGAGTTCAAACACCTAGAAACCCACCAAACACACACACGAACAAACACACAAACACATAAGCATATAACCGAGACAAAACCCATCATAAACACTTAAAACCCATGAATTCTAACCTTGAATTTAGCCTCTTCTTCTTTTTCTTCTTCAACCCGAGAGTTTTCTACTCTCATTCTCTCTAGAACCGATTGCAAAAGGTGAAAAGTAACATGGTGTGGGCGGCCATGTTGCTTTTGTACCAACTTTTATTCTTTTTGTCCTTTTGACACTTTTAACCCCTCAACTTGGGTTAAATTGCATTTCCTACTTTGGGTGTATCTTCCTTCTAACCCGTATGCAAATGAGTTCAAACACCTAGAAACCCACCAAACACACACAAACACATAAGCTTATAACCGAGACAAAACCCATCATAAACACTTAAAACCCATGAATTCTTACCTTGAATTCAGCCTCTTCTTCTTCTACTTCTTCAACCCGAGAGTTTTCTGCTCTCACTCTCTCTAGAACCGATTGCAAAAGGTGAAAAGTAACACGGGTGTTACATGATGGTTGAAGATCAATAAATGCAAATTGCTTAAGTGTTCATTCGCATTTGTTGAAGTTAATGCTGTAAAGTAAAATTGTTCTATCGCATTTGCTGCAGTATACAAATGCTGACATGTTTACTCTTCCGCATTTGTTACACTACAAATGTTTAGCAAAGTTAAAACATAAGCATTTGCTACAATGCAAAAATGCTAACAGACTTTGTTCTTGCGCATTGGTTACAGTACAAAAATGCTGGTAAGTTTTGTCAACCACATTTGCTACAGTACACAAATTCAATAGATGGTTTTTAACACTTCCGCATTTGTTATAGTAAACAAATGCTTATGAGCTTTTACTCTTACGCATTTTCTATAGTGGTTAACCGCATTCGTTCTAAAACTTGTAAGTTTGAAAAAGTAATCAATTTGACTATTTAAACAGGTTTCAAAAGGTCATTTAATACTTTTCAAATTTGATAGACTTAAAGTGCGACGAGCGTTATCGTTGTTCTTCATCCACAACCATCATCATCACATACCTATGATTCCTAAGTTCATTTACCATTATTTCTCCTTGATTTTGATTCAGAACAACAAAAACATCAAAATAAGGTGAACATCAATGAAATTCTTGACCTAAATTGTCAAACTCATGATGAACTTAGAACCTTTGCTATCCTGAACTATTTTTGTCTTTTCTGAATTATAAAAAAATAGGGTCAAAAGAAAATGCTATTTTGGAAATTTATCAACAATTTGCTTGTGTAGAGGGAGAGCCGGTATTTTCTGAATCCTTATCTAAGGATTTACAAAAAAAATTCTTTCAACAAAGATGTGAATTGGGAGGGATTGGTCGACGAAATATGAATCGGAGACTCAACCTTGATATACCCCAGAACAATACATTTTTGTTACCGCGAGATATATTTGCAGCCGCGGATCGTTTGATACGAATCAAATTTGGAATGGTTAACAAAGAATCATCAAAATTAAACTCAACCCAAGGATTGATTGTCATTTTCGAGTGCTATGAATTATGGAAATAACATCAAACAAGTGATTTTCAAAACCCTAGTTTCATCGCATGAAAAGGGGATAAAAGAATCGACAATGGTGACATCAAAACCTGAGTTAAAGCGTTAAAAGATGGTAAAATCTGAAAAGAACATCTTAAACAAACATGAACAACAAAACAGAAGTGGTAATTCATTACTAAATCAAGTTAGGTCAAATTCCTATGGAACAAGACCTATGACCTCTTAATTTTGACCTCTCAAAGTCAAACTAAGAATAGTCAACTTGATCTCAACTCTGTATTCTCATGATTATTATTCAAATTCTAATGCATATGCATCTAACGCAGGGTATAATGGCTAATCTCACATGTAGCAAGCTCAATAATGCTAGTGGTTATCTTGACCCTAATGTACCTGAGGTAGAAGGTCTAAGAGACATGATCAGATTTGTATCTACTACCAGAGTTGCTCATGCTATTACAGTCAGACCAATCATCTATGAGAATTTCATAAGGTGTTTCTGGAGCACAACTGAAGTGGCTGAAATTGACGGTGTGAAGACTCTATCACGCAGAATTTCTGAAGATCATACTCTAGCCATCACTGAACAAACTGCGAGACAATGTCTAGAGTTTGGTGATGATGCTGACACTCCATTGGAGTTTGATGATGATGTTATCACTACCTTCTTTGCTGATACTGGGTATGAAAGAGGTTATGAGGGGAAACAGATTGTTAAAGGTTTGGTGGATTGACAATGGAGATTTCTTATTCACATCTTGCAACACTATTTATCCAAGAGGAAGACTGGATGGAATGACATTCCTATCACCACATCATCTCCTATATGTGCTTTGTGCACTAACAAACCATTGAACATGTCAGCTTATGTTTTTAATGGTCTGGTGTCTAACATTCAAGAGGGAAGAAGGCATATGTTCCTTATGTATCCAAGATTTCTTCAGTGCCTCATCAATGAGGCATTTCCAGAGATAGTGCTTGTAGGACCAGTGATGGATATTACTCACTACAATGCCAAGTCCTACAAGTACATCAAGAAGAAGGATCCAAAGAATTTCTACAGTGGAGTATTTGTTCCCTTGCTACCATGGATGTTAGAGCATATTAATCAAGAAAATGTAGCAGAAGAACAAGAAGAAGAAGCTCCTGTTGATGAAAATGTTCATAAGGGAGAACCACAAGCTGCTCATGATCAACACCATGTTGATGAGCATGCTAAGGAAGCTATAGAAGGGTAGAGGCTAGTGTCACCACAGGTGGTGATCTTCATACTGGGCCTTCTGTTCAAGAGGCTGAAATTGTATCTCTATTTATCCCATCTCCTATTCAATCCCCATATATATCTCCACTTTATCATCATCATGTGTCTCCTGTTCATTTTGCCCCAATAGCTGCTGAGCCTGTTGAGTCTAGTGAATCTACCAGTTCTTTAGATGAATCCAAATCATCTTCAGATGAGGAGGATCAATCTATGAGAATGCCCATGAGACAAGCTCCATATGAAGCTGGTCCTTCTGAAAGCTATGCAGAATCAGAAGTGAATAGACCAGATAAAAAGGATGAAATAATCTCTGAACTCTTGTAGAAAGTAGCTAGAATGGAGAAACTACTTGATAGAAGATTTAGCATCATCAGGGATAGATTTCTAGAATTTTATGAAAAAGAGAAGGATCTAAAAGAACTTAAAGAGAAATATGATGTGGAAAGGAAAGAGAAAGATGATGAGATTGCAAGACTCAATGCTGCACTTAAACAAGCAAAACAAGAAATTAAGGGTCATGTCGAAACAGTGACCATTCAAACTATAGCTATGAAAGATCAAGAGGATTTGCTTGAAGTACAGACTTATATCATAGCTGATCTTAATCAACAAATTGAGACTTTAACCAAAAGAGTTTCAGAGTTGGATATGTTGCTTATGATTAAACAAGAGATGTCTAAAGAGAAAGAAGAGAAAGATGATGTGTCAAAGATGGAAAAGAGAGATGAAAGTGATAAAGAACAAGAAGATAGATAATAGTTCATCAGGAGAGAATGATAAGCATGATGATGACTCTCCTCCTACTAAGAAGATGAAAACCACTGAGTCTGTGAAAGAGAAAGGACCCAGTGAAACAAAACAAGAAGAACATAGCATGGCTAAGGTGTTGTACTAAGTAAATCATCTGAAGAAACTTAAGATGAAGAATATGAGTTTAGAGATATGATTAAAGAACTTGATAGTTACTCATCAGAGGAATTCATTATTGATAATGAATTCTGGGACTTTGTAAGAGATCAAAGACAGCCTGCTGAACCTATAGTGGTGATTCCACACTCACTAATGCCATTAGAAAAAGAGTTAAGCTTGCAGATTGTACTAGTTCTCACTCTAACTGATGAGCAAAAGGAACCAATAAAAAAACTATGTAAGTAACTACCAGAAAAGGAAGAATCCATAGCAGCAGAAATAGAAAAGAAACTTGCTGAAACTATGGAGAAAACTTCTAAACAAGAACATAAGGAAGCTGAGAAACCTGAGTCATCTTCATCTTATCCCTTATTGCACACTTACACTAGAAAAAGAAAGTATCTGTAAATCAAAAGGGTAAGGGCCCATTGAAGAAGATGAACTAGTTAATAAGAAACAAAAGTATGATCCTCGAAGTATAGCTGCTATTGCTGAATATCTTGAGGAACATGAACTGGTTGAGAAACAAATAAAGAAAGGGGCTGAATTTATAGCCTTGAGGAAGGATAGATAGAAGGGGGTTATGTGGTCGATGAATCAACAACAAAAGAAAGCCCAGTAAAGGCTGAAACTTCAGTTCAAGAAATGGTTGAAAAGGCGAAATCTGATAATCTGATGATCAAGGCCATGTATCTGATCAATCATGGATATGATGCAAACGAAGTATTTGGGATGACTTATGAAGGAATGGTGGAAGAAGAAGAAAAGTTAAACAAGCTTTATATGTGACTGTCAACGAGAAAGCACAAACAAGTCTCCTATTTCATTTAAGCCAACCAAGACAATCACAACTGAAGCTCCAACATCTCTATATCCTGATCCTTATGGCATGACTGATAGGGAAATGAAGGATTATCTTTCTAAACAAGGTTACACCAAGAGAAAGCTTGGTAACATGAAGACAAATTCTTCAAGAGCTGCAATCCTCCGAATGATCAATGAGAAAAAGGAGAGATTGAAGAAAATAGAAGAAGTAATAAGCAGAAAACCAAGAACTAGGGTATCAGCCCAAGATGTCCAGCTCACTCCAAAGGATTATGATGAATTTGCACCCTTACTACATAAGAATCTTGAGTGGTTTGCTGAATCTTCTCAATGGAAACTTCAAGAAGGGCTCACCACTTCAGAGATAATTCATGGTGTCTCTACTCCATATGAAAAAATTGATGTTAAAATCATTTCCTTGAAGTATGACAGTGATTGGAACATGTTTATGGTTAAAAGGATCTCAGGGATGGTTCAATTCTTCACAGAGTACTCTGCTCTGGTGAACTCCCTGTAGATTCATGACTTGAAGGAATTGGCTAATCTGTAATTGATCAACCATAAAGCCATGTACAGAGGATATGAGTTTAAAGACATTCTGAAGATGTTCAAAAGAACTAACAACTTCAAATCTATGAAAGTTATCTGCATTAGAAAAGATAAATCCTTTTACAATCCTCTTGAGAAGAAAACAAAAACAAGAAGGGCTGAGGAGTTTGTGTTTCGTAAGATGAATATAAAGCCAACTGAGTCTTTGAAAAGGATGATGGTGGCAGGAACTCACACTTCCAAACGAATCTCAAATGTTTTCTATGATGAGAAAACTTATGAGCTTGTGATAGAAAGAAACTGGGGATGTAAGGATGCTGCATAGATTTGGTTATTTAGTGGGTATGAAGTCAGATCGCTTGATGAATCATACATTCACTACATCTACACCAGACACTTCAGGGAGATCAGCAATAGGCTTAGAGAGGCTAATATGTACTTCTTCCTTAAGTGCATCAAGATCTTGAAGATGGCATATGACCGGATCATTGCCAAAAGGGAACAAAGAAAGAAAAGGAAGACTCCTTTGCAATTGGGGAATATTATGAAGTTGGAGGTTGATGTTGAAGGATCTTTTCTGATTCATAGGGATGGGTTATCCATTATGTCCATTTGGGAACCCATCTCCTTGAGACAACTACCTATTGAAGCCATATACACAATAGATGAAGTCCATGTGCTTAACATAGACAAGATGAATGATGTAAAAGATTTCATCAACATGATCAAAGCCATTCTGGATCCTACTTTGGAAGAACCAATTACTGCTCCACCTTCCGCTCAAGACCTAACATAATCTTCAGAACCTCATCCACCATCAAACCCTTGAAGCACATAGGTTGTATAATCCTTAGGGGGAGTATAGTTGCACCCTGAAAGGATCATACATGCCAATTCAAGTGGTGGTTGATGGTTGCTCTGCTGAAATTCTCCCCAAGTCCAAGAAGATATGCGGATGAAGAATCTCCATAAAGAAGATGACAAGTGTCGGCTATCCGCATTTGTACATGTGGATGACTATTAAACACATGCTGACAAGTATTTGTTCTTCCGCATTTACAAATGCAGACAACCGAACAAATGTTGATAAGTACTTCACATCCGCATTAACTAATGCGGATGCTCATCAACAAATGCGCATAAGTGTTTGTTCATCCGCATTTGTCAATGCTGATGACCAAACACCAATGCTGAAGACTACAAAGAAATGCTGATGAAGAACGGGACATCCGCATTAGTTAATGTGGATGAATAGAAGAAAATGTTGTTTAGGCTTTAGACTTACACTAGTTTCCTGATGTATAGGATAGTGGTAGTTTAGTCATTTTGAAAAGTCCTTTTTGTCAGCCTATATATAGAATAGAAAACCCTACTTTTGAAGACCCTTAGACAACTAGAATATTGAGAATCTTCGACGGTCATATGTTTCAAGTGGTGTCTTGTTACTGTATTTTTGCGAAAACCCTAGCATTCATTGTAACTTTTCACCATCATTAATACAAAGCATTTATGAGTATTTCTAGCATTCAATGATTTTGTGTTTTGTGTATTTCCGCTACATAATCACATAGTCAATCATCATATTCTATCCTTGTTAATTCACATCAACAGAGAATATCATTCTCGCCACCCAATCACAACTATTGCAACCTGAAGCATGTTACGGCAATAGCATGCGGTGGTGGTGTGGTGGTGAATGGCTGAAACTGAAAGGGGGGTGGGTAAGTTGACAGCAACAAGAGGATAGGGATTAAGGTTCATATTTAGCCCCTATACTTTTGTTATGGTCCTTTTAATTATCAACTTTTATTCATTATTATGTAATTAACTTTTTAATTACATGTAAACTCTTGTGGTTTTAATAATTAACCTTTAGTTAGGTGAAATTCTTTTAAACCATTACAAGTAATTAAATTAATTAATGATTAATTAATAAACGTATAATCTTCGTTTAGTTAACTATTTCTCTAAATATTTAATCACCAACGATGAAACCTTCGTAAATTATAACATAAAATCATTACATGTTATTTCTTGTTATTGTCCAAGGTGTAACTCTTTAAATCATACATCAATAGTAACGCTGAATTTATTAATGATACAACATATATTGTCCAACAAAAAAAAAAACAATTTGCGAGTTGAAGAACACGTATGTAAAGGGATGAGTGCTTAGTGGCCAATTTAAAAAATGAACAATATGGCTACGTTGGATAAGTGCGTAGTAGTCAAGTATCACAAATGCGTTTGCGAGGAGAAAGCTTATGTGACATGCTAATTAGGCCATTGTGTGAGAATGATTAAATGTAGTGTTACATAAACATTTTTAGGTATTGAGCATAATGATAGAAGAGTAAAAACTATGTCAACATAATTAAGAACTAAAAAACTTGTAAAAGAACAACTTATAAAATATTTTAAAACTAACTAAATCCAAGCATAATAAAATTAGGATTCAAAAATATTAATACAAAATACTATACCCTTAAAAAATCATTTTTGGACATTTATTATATAGAATCAAGCTCGTACATCACATCATTTATTTTCATTCCTTTTTCCCACATATGTGCCAAATTGAAAATGGTAGTCCAACACTTCCTAGAACCCTAGATGTACATTCGATATTTTTCTTCCAGACTTTTTCTTTTCTTTGAGAAGTTATCTTTTGTCCTCGTGTGGGTATAAAAAAGCTTTGACAATACTTTCCTGTCTTGGATAAATACCACCTGACAAATACAATCTAAACTTATTAATGCAGGTGATAACTCAAGAGCTAAACCCGATCCGAAGTAGGATCAAGATTGAAGATTATTTGAAGATTTGAATAATTTAATTTATTTTAACTATCTTTTTATTTATTTACTTTCTCATTAACTTTAGCTTGTTAGATCTAGTATAAATGAATAAATTGCTTTTATTTATGATTAATTATTTATTGATTGAAATGAATTAATGAACTTGTGTTCTTAAACCTTTGTGGTTCCTTTTGGAAACTTTGATTAACTTTTCTTCTTGAGCCATTTGATTTCTTCCATTACAGCATCATTTTGTATCAGAGCTTTGGTTTTCAAAGGGTTTGACGTGGAAGAGAGGACACTCTTATTCAGAACCGCCGACTAAGGCAATGGTAGAGTTGATCCTCACCGACGTTATCTCAAGATCAAGTGACCCCGACAAAGAGTATGGGAACTCGGGTTACAACATAAGATCCAGCGACTTAAGTAACGAATCAAGGATCTTGAGGTATAATCAACATAGGAGGAAACAGAACCGGACGAACCTGTCGGGGATGAGTTAACTAGGGATGAAGAGCATGACGACTCTAACTATCATTCACCTCCTTGTTTTGATCATTACGAACATGAAGATGTGAACAAAGAAGGCTATTTCTGTTCCACAGAAGCCTTGAACGGGGTAAACATTCAAGAGAGTGAAACGTTACGAGCCATTGACTTTTCTTTGGGGTCCGTTCGTGGTGCAACATAAGAGACGTTTGGTTTGAATAGTAAATCTTTACACCAGGATACAACAAAATACACCAAAACTTCTGCATGAATCTATATCTTTCATAAGGCGTCATTTATCAAGTCAAAAGATGTCGTTGATACCGGTAGTTCTCCAATGGTTATGGGTGGCATATGGTCAGTCAAGGTTGATGGTCAAAACACGAAGAAAAAGGAAAGTCATTTATATAATATAGAATTGCACCTGGACAAGTCTTCTATGTGAATAATCATGAGTATAAGGGATGCAGTAACAGAAGCAATCAAATGGCTAAAGAACAAAAGTTAATCAAAGTCTCAAAAGGACCATACAAGAACACAAGTTCTTTAATTCAATTCAATCAACAAAAACTAATCATAAACAAAAGCAAGCCCTAACATTTATACTAGATCTAAGAAGCTAAAGATAATGACTAACTAAATAAATAAAAAGATAATTAAAATAAACAAAAATTATTCAGATATTCAAATAATCTTCTATCTGTAGCCCCCACCGGATGGGGTTAAGCACTTGAGTCATCACCTTAGGGGCTGTTTGATTGCGCTGACTGAGTAAGATCTGACTGAGTAAGAAGCTGACCCAGTAAGAGGTTCTGACTGAGTCTGCATCTGACTGAAACTTGGCTGTTTGATTTAGTAGCTGACTGACTCTGCTGAATGATAAAAATAACATTATTGCCTCGTTGTTTAATCGAGTTTGAATTTAACTGGTGTTGTGTAATTAATAAAAATAGCAAATTATAACAATTCAAAATGTCATACAAAATACAAGTTAACATAAATCAAACATAATCCAAACAAACACATCGAATTTCAAACAGTTGATTACCAAAATGTCATACAAGAGTTTGCATACAAATCTAATTTGAAGCATCTGAAAATAGTTGATTAGCAATTTGGTCACGCAAAGTAGCCATATATTCAACCCCTTCTGAACCCCACTCAATGCCTTGTGTGTTTTGACCTTCATTTCCCTCACCTTCAC
Organism: Flaveria ramosissima; assembly: GCA_025215565.1. Classification (NCBI taxonomy): domain Eukaryota; kingdom Viridiplantae; phylum Streptophyta; class Magnoliopsida; order Asterales; family Asteraceae; genus Flaveria; species Flaveria ramosissima. The sequence goes on along the minus strand of CM046034.1, from coordinate 53,015,105 downwards.
CATTAGGGGTAACCATAGTGTTATCTTCAAAGTTTGTAAGTAATTCATCTTGAATGTTGTATTTTCTTATAAAATTATGCACTGCAAAACAAGCAATAACTACGTCTTTTTGCACTGGAAAATGATAAGGAGCCATTTGCTTTAGGATTGGGAATCTTGCCTTCAATACACCATAAGCACGCTCAATAACATTTCTAAGGCAAGCATGAGCATGATTAATCTTTCTTCCTTAGTTACCGGTCTTCGTCGTCGGAAATCGGCTAACCAATACCTAGTGTTGCGGTATGGAGTCATAAATCCACAAGTGTTGGTATATGCAGCGTCGCAAAGGTAATATTTATCTGTAAATGACAGTGTGACAGCTATTATATGAAGAATACAAATAATATATTTAATAATAAAATATATAATTTTATTATAAACCTGGTGGAGGGAATCGAAATCCAGATGTCGGATTAAATGCAACTTCTTTCAAAACCCGTGAATCATGTGCTACCCCTTCCCATCCAGCCCATACAAATGTGAATATCATATCAAAATCACATATTCCTAACACATTTTGATAACATTCACCTTTACCTCTTCCCCTAAAACAAGTTTGTTGAGTAGTGGGCACAACTGCATGTACAAGAGTTCCATCTAAAGCACCTATTGCTCCAGGAAATATTCCTTTTAACCTTTGAAGTCGTTCCAAGGTATTTGTTGTTTCATTTGAAGATGTTGGGGCTATAATTTCTTTAGCAAAACACATCATTGCACCTAGAACCTCGTGAAAACATTTATGAACCGTTTGATTGGAGTGTTGAAAAATTCGTTTAACTACTCGGAACCGTTCATTATGCCCTATAATATGTAAGAACATATCTATTTTCTCTTCAATGCTTATCGTCCTACTAGCTCGCAGCCAATTTCGTTGTGTAAAATGATTACATAATAGTACAAAAGCCTCGCGTGAAAGTCTCATCATTTCTTGACATTGTGTAGAAGATCCATGTAGTAATTCATGTGTGTATGTATGCCCTGTTAAAGCAGAATCATTATCTCTTATTCTTTCAATTCTACCCTCTCGTTTCCTTTTCCGGTCCAACTTCAACCAATACCATGAAAGTATAAAAAAAGATAAAATTTCACCATCCGTATACATATTTGTCCTGTTAATACAAAATTCATACAACTTTCAAATGTCATAGAAAGGTCATGCTAATACAAATGTCATAGAAAGTTCATGCTAATACAAATGTCATAGAAAGTTCATGCTAATACAAATGTCATAGGATCATACCCATATACATACCCATATACATACCCATATACATACCCATCTACATATCCATATACATATACATATACATACCCATATACATACACATATACAAACCCATATACATACACATATACATACACATATACATACCCATATACATACCCATATACATACACATCTACATATCCATATACATATACATATACATATACATACCCATATACATACACATATACATACCCATATACATACACATATACATACCCATATACATATACATATACATACCCATATACATACACATATACATACTGCAAATCAATTAGCAAATCAGCATACATATATACAATCGATCGATCTCAACCAACAAACACGAATCTGAGCAAATCAATTAGCAAATCAACATACATATATACATACCCATCTACATACATATACGAATCTAAATCTAAGCAAATCAACCTAAACAGCCCCTGAATCTGAAAATCAATCGATCTCAACCAACAAACAAACGCAAAATCAAGCAAAATCAAGCTTAATCAACAAACAAACGCATCAAAACACAACAATCGACCTCAAACAGCCCTGAATCTGAGCAAATCAATCGATCTCAACCAAATCCAATCATCCAAAATCAGCATCAAACATAGACTTGAGCAAATCAATCGAAGTAGAAACAAAAGATGTGATTAGTGATTACCTTGAGAAGACGACGGAGATGGTGACGGAGGCGGTGAAGGTGAGCAACAATCGACCTTATAGCGATGAACAACAGCGATTGCACTGAAGATGACGACGGAGATGGTGACGGACGCGTAGAGCAGACGCTGAAGAAGACGACAGCGATGGCGGTGCAGAAGATCTGACCCAGAAGACGACGGAGATGGTGAGCTCGATTGTGACCCAGAAGACGCGTAGAGCATAAGACGACGGAACTGGTTGGGTCAGTCATCCAATTATTTTGGTCTCGGTCAGAACCCTAAAGACCGGGTCAGACACCACAACGCGAACATCAAACACCCTGACCGGCTGACCGAGTCAGCCGGTCAGTGGTCAGGGATGGGGAAAGCGCAATCAAACACAGCCTTAATCATTTTATTTTAGTTTGTTATTATATGTAAGATTGTTAGGAACCAGTGTAAATATTAGGGTTTGTTTTCTTTGTTTGTAATTTTTTATTGATATATAAATATAAGAACATTGTTCTCGGAACATTTGGTTCGATTTATCATCTTTGATTATCAATTGTTCTTGAGCCATTTAATTTCTTCCAATTCTACATCATTTGGTATCAAAGCTTTTGGTTTATCAAATGGATCAAGAGCAACTGATAATCGTGAGAATAAATTAAACCAAAAGATTTCATGACACTTATTGTTATATTCAGATATCAATCAAAAACTAATAACAAACGAAAACAAACCCTAATATTTATACTGGTTTCTAACAACCCTAAAGATAATAACAAACTAAAATAAAATGATTCAGCTCATGACTCAAGAGTTAAATCCGATCGGGAGTGGGATCCAGATTGAAGATTATCTTAAGATTTGAAAAAAATTATTCATTTTAATTATCTTTTTATTTATTAGTTTTTGTTGATTGAATTGAATTAAAGAACTTGTGTTCTTGAACCTTTGTGGTTCCTTTTGGGAGTTTGATTAACTTTTGTTCTTAATTCATTTGATTGCTTCTGTTACTGGATCCTTTATACTCTGATCATTCACATAGAAGACTTGCCCAGGTGCAATTGCATCAACAATATCGATGAAAATCGATAAGGAATGAAAAACATTGATGTCGTTGTTGGATCCGGTTAAAGTCATATTATGCCATAGCTTAAATATGTTACATATAATTATGGGCACTAACAAATCGACATACAACATTAAGGCAAGGCAAGACATTGAGCATATATATGACTAGCCTCTTTCAAACCCTATCTATGATAACGATGGGAAGACAAAAGTACTTAGAGGATACTACATTTGGCAAAAAGTGACCCATAAAAAAGTTTATGCTTAAAAACTTAAATATCCAGATTGTAATGCTTCAAACCTAGGGAGTTTAGTAAAAACCAAAGCCAACACTTTTCTTTTGAGTCCAATGCTTATAATCGTTACATATAGATGATTTGGTTCAAATGGAGGACACTATCATCATAACTATATGCAAGTTGGAGAAAACATTTTCTGCTTATTTCTTTGTTTTGAGGGAGCACCTCTTCATATTTCTACCTTATGAAACTCTTATGGGTGTTGTTAGTGCAATACAGATGGATGTACCAAAAAAGGAAAGATAATCATACTATGGTAGTCACATGAATTCTTTGGTCATCAAACTTTCATTCAACATTCCTAACACATTCTCAGTCAATTGTAAATGTAGGAAGATTGGTTTAATCACAAGAAGAATTAGAAACAAATCATTGTTTGAGGGTTTAATTGTGATGGAACAACAGGTGAATGAAATTGACACATACTTTTCTCTGTACTTTCGCCTTATGATTGATACATTCCATAATCATTCGTCTAGACAATTATATTAAAAGAGTGGAATGCATAAGACATGAGTTCTGAAGAACTTATATAGGTGTGCAAATATACACTTCAAAATTGTACAAAAGTTTATCCTTACCTTAAAGAGTTTGATGAAATGGCACCATGCAAACCAGCATTTTCGCAACTCAGAGATAACCACTTTGTTGAATTGTTTGAAAACCACGGAAGTAAACACACTTAAATTTGTGCTAAGGTTTGTCACAAACTTATCGAAATACTTTTGCTACGAGGTTTATTCCTACAAATTTGTTTTTGTCGCAACTTTGTTTGTACAGTTGTTTTGTTATATTAGGAAAAAATCGTATGTCGCATAAATTACTAAATTTTGTAGTGTTAATTCTATTGACCAAGAACCATTGGCGAAACTACATTAGGAAGGAAGGGTCAACTGACACTATTCCTTTTTCAAGTCCAAGAAGAATATATATTGTGGGAGTTCTGACTGACACCATTTGTTTTAAATGGGAATTGATGGATTTATTGGGACAGGTCATCTGTTCATCATCAATTCATCTTCAATGGCATTTGCATATTGGGAGGACATAATCGAGGGCCATGATCGAGCTTGTTAGAAACAAAGAAGTCATGTCAAAGATAGAAAAGGAGATTAAAATAGAAGTTAACTCAAATCAAATAACTAACTCTATACTATCCAAATTAACTTATCTACAAGCTTGCCTCAAAGAAAACTTTAGATTACACCCACCCGTGCCTCTTCGTCTTCCACATATGGCGGCAGAAACATTGTGAGGTTATGAATTACTCAATCCCGAAGCATGCCAAAATATTAGTAAATGTTGGGGCAATGGTTCATGACCCTAAACTTTGGGATAGTCCTTTATCTTTCAACCCGGATAGATTTATCAACTCAAATATAGACTTTAAGGGTCAAGACTTCAAATTATTACCAAGCGGTTTAGGAAGATGGATATGTCAAGGATTGTCATCAGGTATCAAAAGTGTTGAATTTATATTGGCCTATTTAATTCGTGAGTTTGATTGGTCTCTTCCAAATGGTGAGGATCCAGCAAAGCTTGATATGGATGATAAATTTGGAATCGCTTTGAAAAGAAAAACGCCTCTAAAGCTAATCCTTAAGGGAAAAACAAGCATATGAATATGTTGAAATGATCTCGAGTTTTCTAATCTACATATTCTTTTATCCCTAAACTATTTATTTAATTGATTCATTGATTCATGTAATTTCTTGTTAATTAATTTTTTAAATGTTGTATAAATATAATGATGTGTAATTGATTTACGGACAACAATCTATTATAACTTTTGTATATGCTTTGTTGTTCTGTTATGTTTAGAATCAAATAACTAACATATTTCAAGCACTAATTTTTATTTAAAGAGCCACCAACAAGGAACTTACGTTGGAACCAGAAGGAAAAACACCTACGTGAGTTCTTTAACACAAACACAGTGGTCACGTTGGAACTTTCATATTTACCTTTGTATTCCTCTTTACAGAATCGAAAATTCTTACATCCTACGGTAAAGAGTCTTTACATGGCATTCACAATTCAAACACCATCTTCTTTCGCAACTCAGACATGTAACACCCGGTTATTTTCTATGAAGCCAAAGAAAAAAAAAGAGAAAGAAAGAAAAGAAATAAAGTCCAAGTCGAGGGACCAATCTTGCCAGAAGAAGAAAAACTATGGAAGACTGGGTGCATAAGGGCATGGCTGCCCACACCACTCTCCCATACACCCTTTCATTCGGTTCTAGAGAGGGAGAAAGGGATAAAGAGCAAAACTAGGGTTTTGAAGGATTCAAGGTGCAAAGTCAAGGTCTAGCGGGTTTGTGTGAAGCTTTACTCGAAGGGGTAGTTAATGTGAGTTCTAGGACCCCTCTTTTACATGTTTTTGACTGATCTTGGGGCTGGAACACATAGCAAAATCGTTTTGAAGTGTTGGGTGTTGATCTCGTATGTATGTGTATGTGTGTGTTTCGGGTGGGGTTTGATTTCGGGCTTTGTTGTGCTTGAATGGTGTTGTGGTAGGTGTTTCTAAGGTTTAGGATGGTTGATTTGAGCTTAGAACAGGTTTGAGAGGGTTTGGAGGCCGAAAATTGCAGATTAGGTTCGAAGAAGACTTCATTCTGCATCAGCTAGGGCTCCTGCGACTGGGAGCCATGAGTCCGAATGGCATGCGACTGGAGGCCATACGACCGAAAGGCATGCGACTGAGGTCCATGCGCATAGGTGCCATACGACTGAGGGTCATACGCATGGAAGTCATGCGATTGAAGTTCATGCGCCTGAAAGGCATGCGATTGAAGGTTATGCGACTGAAGGCCATACAGCTGAATGGTCATGCGACTGAAGGTCACACGACTGAAGGCTATGCGACTGAAGGCTATGCGACTGAGGGTCCATACGCTTAAGTGTTCATGCGTATGGAAGCTCTCCATACGCATAAGTGTCCATTCGCCCATAGTGTCCATACGCATAAGTGTCCATTCGCCAATAGTGTCTATACGCCTAAGTGTCCTCATGCGCCTGGAATGGCCATGCGACTGAGTGGTGTCCATACACCCAAATAGGGCTCATGCACCCGGAAGAACATAGTTTATTATCTGATTCTCGGGAGAAAAGGGTAAATGTAGGCTTTGACTTGGGAGAGTCCCAGGGGTTTATGTAAGTTGACTTTTAGGGTCATAGATGTTATGATTGATGTATGATGATGTATGTTTATGTTCCTATTATATATGATTATTTTCCATGGTTTTATGTTGAATGACTGATGAATGAAATGAAAAGTATTATGCAACGTAAAGCGGAAGATAATGAAAAGAGGAACGTAATTATTGAATGCATGCATTAATGAATGAATGATGGTAAAGAAAGTCTTGCAAGCATGGTATAGAGAAACACACTCAATGAAGAGTGTTATTTCAACGGTGTGTGGGATAGCTACCCCAGAAGGATGCACACCGGGGTCTTTCTTTGTGATTGACCATTTGATGGAACCTTTTCGCTTACCCTAGTACTGTGGCCAGGCCACCGAGCGCAATGTATGGGAGTCTATGATAGACCTCGGCCCAGTACACGCTTTATGCATGACGGTGGAGTATAGAACATGACAATGGTACACCTGAATTTACCCTAGTACTGTGGTCAGGCCACCGGGCGCAATGTATGGGGGTCTATGTTAGACCTTGGCCCAGTACCCGCTTTAAGCATGATGGTGGGGTAAAGTTCATGGTTTTGGATGGAATGTAAAGAAGTAAAGATGAACGTACAAATGAAAGTAAATAATGAAGTTAATGTATAAATGATGAAGATAATAATGATATTATCTATGTGTACGTATAATGTGTGACCACATACAAAAGTAAAGAACGGTTTTAATGAAAGTAAAGTATGTTTTATTTAAGACTAGAACTCACTCAGCAACGCTGACTTTTATGTGTTTCTAGTTGGCAGGTGAGCATTGCTGAGGATGGCACAGGGCAGCTACTTGACATTTTTGGATGGCATCCGTTTGTATAACTATGACGTTTTTGTGATGTAATACAACGATAATATTTTGTGACTGTTAACAATGGTGTATTATTTTGCAAAAGCAGTCATTAATATATGAGATGGTTTTTAAATTATTCCACTGCGATGCTTTTCATAGATGTAAATGAATATTTTATGTTTTATGTGCGATGATGGTCCAGCTGTAAGTGTCCCGGGAACGGGGCCTTACAAGTTGGTATCAGAGACAAAGTTTAAGTGAAACGGATAAATTTTCAAAATAAACCTTAACTTAAACTGAAAATGGGACGGAAAGGGAAGGGATGCCAATCTGAGTAGCTGCGTGCCAATCAGGTATTTTCTTAATGTTAATCGGTATTACGTGCGCATGTTATGTGGTTTATGTGCTGCTTGTAGATTTAGATACTGATGTAGTAAGGATAGGTATTGCTCGGGGTATGAAGAGTAAAGTAAGTGGCTAATCACAACTGGCCACTGTAATTAGGGACTTACTGTACTTGACATAAACTGAGCTGTTCCCTTGAATGACCATGTTGGTGTTTGAAACTTTCAGTGTGTTAGGGGATGGCCGGTGGTAGATCATCTAAAGCTTCGCGCGGTGGAGGTCATGGTGGACGTGGTGCTAGGCCACAGGCCACGAGAGGAAGACCCAGAGCTAAAGAGGTCGTTCATGAAGAACCTGAGACCCCTCATCCGGAGGCTGGGGATGAGAGTGCGAATTTGAGGGCCTGAGTGAAAGAGGCAGTTCTAGAGGAGGTTCATCAGGTCATGCAGACGATCCTACCGTTTGTGGTGACTGAAGTAATTAAGGCTGTAAGGGAAGGAGAAAGAAAAGAGAGGAACAGGTCCGCGGGAGGACAGGAGGGGCCGGAGACCGAAACGATTCTCTCCGATGATGAAGAAGAGGAAGAGGAGCCTGCGCTGGAGGCGGCACGAGGCTGCAACTACGGGGTATTTTAAAGATGCAAGCCCCCTACTTTTGATGGTAACGGCACTGCTGTTGCTGCTCACCGATGGGTGAGGGAAATGGAAGTTGTTCTGAATATCAGTGAGTGCCGAGAAGACCAAAAGGTGAAATTTGCTGCCCACTCGTTTGTTGACTCGGCTCTGTGTTGGTGGGACAATATTGTCCAAGCCAAGGGTAGTCGGGAAATTGGGAGAATGAGGTGGTCTGAGTTGAAAAATTTGTGTCCTCAGAGGGAAATGGATAAGGTGGAAAGGGAGTTTCTGCAGCTAAAAGCGGGAACAATGACTCATCAGCAATACACTACCAAGTTTAATGAAATGGCACGGCTGGTGCCGGATCAAGTGACGCCTCTGTCATGAAAGATTAAGAGGTACATTCAGGGCTTGCCGGCGGATATCCGTAGGCGCATGATCGCTGCTCGATCGAGCACGTTTAGGTCGGTGGTTGACTTGGCAGGTAGGTTATATGATGAAAGGACAGTGGTGGTGACTGAAGGCAGCAAGAAGGGTGGTGGTGATCGGAATTGGAACGGGAAGAGATTTGGACGGGGTGGTGCCCCGACGAGTAACAAGAGTGCACGGGTGGATGACCGCCGGGTGGTCACACCTGGTGCGGGTTCGAAGAAGTGTAGCAAATATGGAAGGGAGCATATCGGAGAATGTAGGTTGGGATCGAATTTATACTTCAAGTGTGGAAGGACGAGGCACATAGCGAAGGACTGTCGTGAGATCATTTTAATAACAAAACATTGCAGCGGAATTAAATAGACATTCATTTAAAACTTAGAAACCATATTGTACTCATACATTTGTCCTTTAATTGTAAATAAAACATAGTACTTTTTCCTTTAAATTACGATAAAAGATTTCATAAACCGGAATGCCATCCATATCCATCCAAGTAGCCTCCAACCGGTGCCATCCTCAGCATCAGCATTTACCTGCCAACTATTATGCATAAAAGTCAGCTTCGCTGGCGCGTTGGTCAAACCAAAGGACATGACGAGGAATTCATAGTGTCCATAACGTGTACGGAACACTGTCTTAGGGATGTCTAGTTCTTTCATCTTCAGTTGGTGGTAACCAGACCGCAAGTCTATCCTTGAAAACCAGCTGGCACCCTGAAGTTGATCGAACAGGTCATCGATCCTTGGTAATGGATACCGATTCTTTACGGTCAGCTTATTGAGCTCGCGATAGTCAATGCACATCCGCATACTACCATCTTTCTTCTTGACGAAGAAAACCGAAGCACCCCATGGAGAGATACTCGGTCTAATGAACCCCTTATCAAGCAACTCCTGTAGTTGCTCCATCAATTCCTTCATCTCAGAGGGGCTAAATGATATGGCGCCTTAGCAACAGGTTGGGCACCGGGTATCGGATATATCTGCAACTCAATCTCACGATCCGGTGTTACACCTGGTGAATCTTCTGGGAACACATCCGGGAGGTCACACACAACCAGTACATTGGGTATTTGTGGTGTTGATGTGTCCACTTCCTTCATGTACGCCAAACAAGCACTACATCCATGTCTCATGCACCTTCCCGCCACCACCATCGAAATCACCTTCAGAATCGTAGTGACTAAGTCACCGTAGATCATCATTGAACAACCGCCAGGCACTGACAGTCTAATCACCTTCTTGCGACACACGATGTTCGCCTCGTAGTCCGCCACCCAATCCATTCCTAGGACTACATCGAAACCACCTAAGGTCATCACGGACGGTCTAACAGGAAACTTTTGACTTTCTAATTCAATGTCACAACCTTCTATCATCTCAGAAATCCTGGTAGACTTACCTATGGCAGTTTCTACATTAAAGGGTTCATCAACACTTCTACTCCTAATGGGCAACTTAGCACAAAAGGCAGCAGAAATAAAACTCCTACTAGCACCAGAATCGAACAACATAAAAGCAAGAGTTTGGTTACTAGATACGTACCTGACATGACATCAGGGTCCGTCCTAGCCTCCTCCCTGGTCATCCTGAAGGCTCTACGCTTGCCTCCTTCCCTCTTGTTCCAGTCTTCCTCCTTGCCCAAAAACTCTCGTCCCTCGGCTTCTTGCAGTCTCTGCTTATATGACCCTTTTCGCCACAGTTATAACACCTCTTCACCCCACAATTCTTTGCCAGATGACCGGGCTTCCCACATTTGAATCAGAGGTTTGATCCCCACCTAAATTCTCCAGTATGACCTTTAGCACACTTACCACACTTCCTCGTCTCCGCACCGGACGAAGCTACACACCGGTCATCCGTCCTGGCAACCTTTTTGTTTGGAGTGTAACCCCCACGTTCAACCCGCTTTCCGTTGCAATTCTTGTCGCTGCTACCCTTCTTGTTCACTTCAATCACGGTCGTCTCCTTCACAGCCCTAATTACCTCAGTCACCATAAACGGCAAAATCGTCTGCATGACCTGTTGAAATCCCTCGACAACAGCCTCTTTCAATGTGGTCCTCAGACTAGCACTATCATCACCGCCTTCCAGGTGATGGATCTCAGGCTCTTCGAGTGCCATTTCAGCTTATGTCCACAACCTTCACCTGACGAAACCTTCAAAGATATACCACCGGCCATCCTCTAACAAGATTCAAACACTAACGCGGTCATTCAAGGAAACAACTCAGTTTATGTCAAGTATAGTAAGTCCCTAATTACAGTGGCCAGTTGTAATTAGCCACTTACTTTACTCTTCATACCCCAAGCATTTCTTATCCTAACTACATCAGTATCTAAATCTACTAAAGGCACATAAACCACATAACATGCGCACGTAATGCGGATTAACATTAAAGAAAATACCTGATGGCACGTAGCTACTCGGACTGGCATCCTTTCCCTTTTGTCCCATTTTCAGTTTAAGTTTAGGTTTCTTTTGAAAATTTACCCGTTTCACTTAAACTTTGGCTCTGATACCAACTTGTAAGGCCCCGTTCCCGGGAAAACCTCACAGTTGGTAAATCATAGCGTAAAATCAGTTTAATAACAAAACGTTGCAGCGGAATTAAATAGACATTCATTTCAAACTTAGAAACCATATTGTACTCATACATTTGTCCTTTAATTGTAAATAAAACATAGTACTTTTTCCTTTAAATTACAATAAAAGATTTCATAAACAAGAATGCCATCCATATCCATCCAAGTAGCCTCCAACCGGTGCCATCCTCAGCATTAGCATTTACCTGCCAACTATTATGCATGAAAGTCAGCTTCGCTGAGTGAGTCCTAGTTTTATAAATAATATAAGAAAATATAAACTTTATCCTTCATATAATGACCACGCATACATCATAATACATAACAATTCTTGCTTCATAATAAGCATGTTCATTATCTTTCATTCTTTCATTATCTTTCACTTTCATCATAAACGAGATTGCACAAAGCAAGAGCTCCATGTTGATCGACAACGAATGTCGATCCCTGTCGGTACACATGAAAACGGTAGCTAACCCCAACAGTTGATCCACAGTGCAAGGCCCATAGATCGCTCATGAATACGGATCCATCATCATACATCAGACTCACATAAGTGAAGTCTATCATAATGCTTGCAAGACTTTTCATCATCAAATGGACCCGGGGGTAACATTCATTAAGTTTCACTTTTCATTAATATCATCTTCCACTTTAATATATAATATTTAACTTAATAAGTACACAACATACCAAGTACTAGTCAACATAAAACATAACTGACCCTTCGCGGGATAGTAGGGGTTCGGGGGCGGCAGCCCCTGACAGCGGGGTCCTAAGGGCAGTAGCCCCTAGTGGCGTCCAAGGGGCAACGCCCCTGGCTGGGGCCGGGCTGTCAGGTCAGCGCGAAAAATTTTTATATTTAAACATTTATATAGCACATTTACATATAGAAAAAAAATCGTTCTTCCTGTTAAAACCCCTTAAAATCTTGGTCATTTAAAAACGTAAATTTAGTATGCATAATAGCCCAAAACAGGGAAAAACTTATAAATAGGGGATCTAGAACTCACCTGGATACCACGAATAACTTCTAGACTAAGCTTTCTAGGCTAGGATCACACTACACAGCCTGCAGACAAGTTAACACTCTAAGGGGTTAATTTCTGACTAAATTCGCTGCTAATTTCGCTGCCAGAAATGCAGTTTCGCTGCAAGTTTCGCTGACAGTTTCGCTGGCAGTTTCGCTGACAATTTCACTGTAGTTTCATTGCTGCAAAATTACCTGTGAAACTATAGTTTCGCAGAACACCCACAGTTTCGCAGCTTGAACATGCAATTTCGCAGGATGCATACACAGTTTCGTAGATCGAGCTGAAATGACGAACCAACCCATTTTTAACCCAAAATCGCAACTTTTTACGTCCAAACCCTTAGTTTATCATCCATGAGGCTAAATCTAAGCTTTATACATGTTTTCATACGTAAAAATGTGACCTTTATGCGATTCTTTGCAACTTTTCAAAACCCAAAACCTAGAATTCGGGTTTGATCTACAGAAGGGTTTAGAGGTCGATTCTTACCTGGATTTGTTGCTCCTTTCTTGTGGTTTGATGCTCCAACACCCAGATCTTCAATCCCTTGACCTTTGAAGCTCCAAATCTTGAGTTTCCTTCACTTTCTCTCTCTACTTTCTCTCTCTACGAATTTGGTGGCTAGGGTTGCAAATGTTGGAAATGGAGGCTGATTTTGGTGGGTTAAGGGGCTGATTATGGGCCTTAATCACTTAGGCCCTTGCCCATAAACCCAATTTAGCCCATAACCCAATTTATTCTTATATTAAATACTCAATAATTAAGCCCATCATCCTTAATGACTCGTTTTGACTTTTCGTGGTGTTACACAACTCAAACACCATCTTCTTTCGAGAGCTCTCAAGATTTCCAAAACCCACCCAACTAGATAACATGTATTCGAAGATGTTTCATATATAATATAGTTTATGTATTGTATCCATACTAATGTATGCACTAATAAAACCTTCTCACCAAGAACTCAAAGTGCATAGTTTATGAACAATATAGATTTAAGTTCGTATTGATGTTTTTGCGGCAGTTGTATTGTTTATCTCACTTTACCTTTAATTATATCTACACTCTTGTATGAATATAATTTTGTTGTGACATATATTTTGATGCGAATAAAAGTGTGTTCAAGCCTAGACGCCTTGAACCATCTAACTAGTGGTTAACATGAGTTGTATGTGCTAGTATTTTTTTCCAACTTGATGCCACATAGATAATTACTTAAAAGACCAGCTTGATCTAAATGAATAACATGGTTTTAGAAAATACTTTGTTTTAATAAATGGACTAAACCGAGTGAAATTATTTTTTATAAAAATATTTTATTTAATAATAGAATAAAAAATTCAAGAACTAAAGTTGAATCGAATCTCAAAACTTAAAATAATTGAAACACATTTACAAATAATAAAACTAATAGAGAGAATAATAATAGGACCGTATAATGAGAGTGGAGTAAGAGCAGGAGTAGTATTTGTGGCAAAGTTGTCATAGATCTATCTAAGCTTGCAATAATTTTGTGCCAAACAATATGTTTTTTTATTATTTGAATTTTGCTAAGATGTTGGGAGCGACATAATTGTGAAAACATATGTATAGTTTTATAAGTAGAAGTTCAAAAAAATGATTTTTGCCTAAGTTGATGATTTGTTTATGTTTCGTATGTGTTTTAAGTGTTTAAGCATACGTTTTAAACTTAGTTTCCTATTAAGCATAATCACTTTACTTTATGTATAAATTCTAGGTGTGGAAACCTAAATGATATTATTCAAGGGTTGCACGAAGCTTGGATGTTATATGGATGAAACGAGACAAAGAAAATGAAGAAATTAATACAAAACATGTATACGACGTAGCTTACGTCCTTAAGATAGTAAGCTATGTACTTCTTGAAAAAAGGACCCATAAGACGTTTTGGAAAGTAACGCAGAGACTAACCGCGTTTATTGCATAGGACGTAGGTTATGTCCTAAGGGTGTAGCTTGCGTCGTATGGTTAAATTTGTTGAAATCATCTAGATTTTGACCATGTTTAAGGGATCTTTTCAATTCAAAAAAACCCAAATTAGCACCTAAAGCAAAAGTGACGAACTTGGGTAGTTTTTCCACTATTCTTACTAATATTTACTTAACTTCAATCCATTCCATCATGTACAAATCCATTTTTGTTGCTGAATTCTCAATGATACAAGGCTACACTGCTCATGATCATCTTTGGGTAGACGGTTAGACAACAAGTTATGCCTTACTAGGGTTTTACCATGTTAGACTTACACATTTGGTCCTTAAACACACCCTCTCTTTGTGGTAAAAGGATATTTAAACCATATACACGCAAACCATAAACTGACATAATATTCCTACTCAAACTAGGTACATATCACACATTGTTAATAACAAGTTTTAAAACATTAGAAAGTAAAAGAACAAATTCTCCTACTACCATCCACACAACCTTTTCAACATTGCCTACATAGAGTTCTTGGTCGGCCTGTTTCAGCTTTCTAACCTTCCTTAGTACCTACAAATCATTACAAATATGATAGCCACATTTGGTGTCAAGCACCAATATTTACTAAAGAATGAGAAGGTTTCAATAACTATTATACTTAAGGTCATATTTTAAAACATTTTTTTTGTTTCGGCTCAGCTTAGGGTAGATACTCTTCTTGTGTCTAGTTTAATCAGAATCAAAGCACTTTGCATTCTTTAGATGATTCTTCTTAGTGGGAACTACCTTGCCCTTACTTTAAACACTTGTGACATCCGGTAATTTTCCGTTACCAAATTCCGTTAGTTCCGTTAAGTCTTGCATACACGTGTCGTGAGCACACACTAGTTGTTGTTGAACGTTGGTGACTTAATAATAATAATCTATGATAAACAATAATAATCAATGATAAACAATAATAATATAATTAATAATGTTGATTATTAGTTGTGATTATGTGATTCATGAATTTACATAATTTTAAATATTTAATTTGTGAATTTTACGTGATAACGTGACAACGTGTTGTATCTATTTCATGTGTTGTGTGACTTATTGTAAATGCTTATGATTATGATTATTGACTAATAATACTTGTAATTTGTAGTTAAAAATTATAAAAAATGTTACAAAAGGTTAATTTTATAAAACATAATTAAAGGAGGGTTTAAGAGTAAATTATAAATAAGGCAACTTTAACGAAAACCCAACCCTAGCCCCCTTGCCCCTCATTCGGCCGAAACCATCACCCTGTAACACCCCGAAAAGTCAAAACGAGTTATCAAGGATAAAGGGCTTAATTAATGGGTATTTAATAAAAGAAGGAAATGGGTTATGGGCTAAATTGGGTTTATGGGCAAGAGCCTAAGTGATTAAGGGCCCATAATCAGCCCCCTTAACCCACCAAAGCAGCCTTCAACTTCCTCATTTGCAACCCTAGCCACCCAACTTCCTCAAGATTTAGAGCTTCAAGGGTTAAGAGATTGAAGATCTAGGTGTTGGAGCATCAAACCATCATAAAAGAGCAACAAATCCAGGTAAGAATCGACCTCTAAACCCTTCTGTAGATCAAACCCGGATTCTAGGGTTTTGGGTTTTGAAAAGTTGCAAAGAATCGCATAAAGGTCACATTTTTACGTATGAAAACATGTATAAAGCTTATATATAGCCTCATGGTTGATAAACTAACAGATTGGACGTAAATAGTTGCGATTTTGGGTTAAAAACGGGCTGGTTTGTAATTTTTATGCGTTCTGCGAAACTGTCTGTGCATTCAGCGAAATTGCATATTCAAATTGCGAAACTGTGGGTTTTCTGCGAAACTATAGTTTCACAGGTAATTTCGCATCCATGGAAATTCCAACAAAAGTTGGGCGAAACTGCCATGCGAAACTGGCAGTGAAACTGTCAGCGAAACTGGCAGCGAAACTGTCAGCGAAACTGGCAGCAAAACTGCTTTTCTCGCAGCGAAATTAGTAGCGAAATTAGGCAGAAATTAACCCCTTTAAGTGTTAACTTATCTGCAGGCTGTGTAGTGTGATCCTAGCCTAGAAAGCTTAGTTTAGAAGTTACTCACGGTATCTAGGTGAGTTGTAGATCCCCTATTTATAAGTTTTTCCATGTTTTGGGGCTATTATGCATACTAAATATAAGTTTTTAAATGACCAAGATTTTAAGATGTTTTAACAGGAAAATCAATTTTTCTATAAGGAAATATGTTATATAAATACTTAAAAATAAAAGTTTTTCGCCCTGAACTGGCAGCCCGGCCCCAGCCAGGGGCGTTGCCCCTTAGACCCCACTAGGGGCTGCTGCCCCTAGGAACCCCATGTCAGGGGCTACCGCCCCCGAACCCCCGCTGTCTCACGGCGGGTCGGTGATGTTTTTATGATGACATGTACTTGATATGTTGTGTTGTTTACCTGTAAAGTATTATATATTAAAGTGGAAGATGATATTAATGAAAAGTGAAACTTAATGAATGTTACCCCCGGGCCCATTTGATGATGAAAAGTCTTGCAAGCACTATGATCGACTTCACTTACGTGAGTCTGATGTATGATGATTGATCCGTATTCATGAGCGGGCTATGTGCCTTGCAGTGTGGATCAACTGTTGGGGGTTAGCTACCATGATGATGTGTACCGACGGGGATCGACATTCGTTGTCGATCAACATGGAGCTCTTGCTTTGTGCAATCTCATTTATGATGAAAATGAAAGATAATGAACATTCTATTTATGATGCAAGAAATGTTATGTATTATGATGTATGCGTGGTCATTATTATGATGTATGCGTGGTCATTATATGCGTGGTCATTATAGTTGGCAGGTGAATGATGCTGGTGGGGATGGCACAAGGTGGGAAGCTACTTGGATTGCAGTGGATGGCATTTCTGTTTATAAAATCTTTATTGTAATTTAAGAACAAGTACTATGTTTTATTTACAATTGAAGGACAAATGTATGAGTACAATATGGTTTTCAAGTTTTAAATGAATGTCTATTAAATTCTGCTGCAATGTTTTGGTTATTAAAATGATTTTATGCTATGATTAACCAACTGTGGGGTTTCCCGGGAACGGGGCCTTACACACCCAAACCCCCACCCTTTGCGAATTCAGTGAAGAACACACATACAATTCGGATTTTGATTTGGATCAAGCATTCCAAGGTGTTTTGCAAGCATAATTCTTGATTTCTACACATCTAAAGGATAGTTTTGATTAGTTTTTCATGTTGGTTGTTCTTGATGAACCCTAGTATCGAAATTGCTTATGATAATATGAAATTGATGATTGTTAGATGTTAATATGATATTATATAGGTTGTATGAATGTTGAATGATGTTGATTATGCAAGAAATCCATGGATTGATCATCTAGTTCATACATTGGCTTAAGAGGAAACGTTTTGTTCTTGGAATTCATGATTTGATGATGATATAATGTTAGATACAATGCTTGGATGTTAGTCTAATTGAATTGAGCAAGAAAGTTCATGAAATTGGTGTGTAGATCATAACTTACTAAAAGTAGAAACTTTTACGTATGATGTTTGGGAATTTTGATGATTTAGTGATGATCATCATAATAGAATGAATGTTATGACTTTATTAGGTATAAAGTTGATGAAATTATGATTCAATTGGATGCTAGATTGCTTTTGGGTGTTACTTTCCCAAAACGGAAACTTAATTTTTGTAGAACATTGGATATGATGATTTGGGCATGCTTATGATGTTAAAATGATTGTTGATGATGTCTAATGTGGTAGAATGTGTTATTGGGTATGTTGTTTGAAATGAACCTCATTGAGGAATATGTATATGATTGTCATACACGCGTGCGAAGATGAGGCCCCTACTTAGTAGGATTGGCAGGGTTTAGGATGTGAAGTCGTGAGTGGCTTCACATGGCATGTAGTGCATGATTAGACTCTACGTATGAATTGTTAGTTGTGATGTATCTATAATTGTGTTGAACATGTTGGTTGTTGAGATTTGCATGAGTTGTATGCTGATCTAATGTTGCATGATGATTTTGGTAGACTTGTCTTGATGATGTGATACGCGTGGATAATATGTATGATATTCATGTATGCTAAGTTGTTAAGCTTGATTAATTAATATCTCAACTAATATGTTACCAACCGATCAAACAGGTCAACTAGGTATTCTTAGAGTTGTTAAGCTTTCTGTGTACACGTACTTATGTACTTGTGTGTTCTAGGTAACCTTTGAAGTGTTGTCTTTCCGTTCATCATCAGTTTTCTTTGTTATTGTTCGTTGCACATCAAGTAAGTTCATGCCCACTATTTAATAAACTCTCTTCAGAGGGAGGTAGCATAGTTGTTTACGAAACGCTATATTATTATTGTAGGTTGTGTATGTTTTAACATAGTGCATAATACCTTGAAAGTCCTCACACTTCCGGATCGTTAATAATGGTAACTAGCGGGAAATCATGGGTAGTACTACTGGGTTTGACAAGCGCCACCTGTGTGACTCGAGGTCAAACGGGTGCAATATTGTCCTAAACACAAACATCGTCACGACCTAGTAAGTCGTGACAGGAAGCAACAAACGCAACACAGTCAGCTTCGATCGCGAAATCACTATAGTTATTACTTATGAATATAGACTAGCTATCTATTTCAATGCACTTCTTATGTTATACAAATTTTAATGTTTATGGTTAAACGCAACTCTTGAACTCACCAACCATTGTGTTGACATTTTTAGTATGCTATTCTCAGGTCGTTAGCTCAGGATACCATTAGGAGCACAACACGGGTCCAGCATGCATCCAAAGACTTTATTTTAAAGACATAACACTTGGATTTTATTTATGGGTTTAAAGTATTTGGGTTGGCGTGTGTTTTGCCAAATATTGCATTTAAATACTTAGGGTTTGTCCTATTTACAAAACGCTTCCGCATGATTATAAAGTTTGAAACTTTGGTTGGTTTTATATTTTAAATATGGCATATAATGTCGTTCTGAGCAACTAGTGACTGTGATCCTGGTTTGTTTCCACGCCTTGCGGTAAAACTCCGCACGTGGATTTCGAGGGTGTGACAACACTCATTTTGTCTTTTCCTTTGGAATTAGGCTTCCTAATTCCATCCTCCTTTATCATCAGCACCATACAAGGTTCATTGAACTTGGCATGTTCATCTTAGGAGTTTTGAGCATCGAATGCCACTCAGAGAGGGTCTTACCGAAGCATTCATATTATAAGTCATAATGAACTAGTCTCATAAATTTGATAGTGAAATGACGATATATCCCTCATCTAGCTCGTTGCTCAATAGGACCTCCAACATGCTAAGTGATCAACATAACCCTTCGTCTTTAACATATGAGTTGTGTGAGAAGAAGCTTGTGCATTCTGGTAGTAATAAGTGGTTTCATCACTTCAAACGGCTTATGACGATCTTGCTGCAAGAAATTTCCTTTAGCTGCATAATCATGTCGAGTGCTAGCATGTTTTCTAGATTCTTCAAAAGTTTTGGGATCATGGAAGCTAGCATGATACAAGAGACTTTTATGGAGTCATTCACATACCTTTCCTAATTCTTACAGGTAGCTCTCGTTTGATTAGTAGGTTCTTGAGGAAGTGATCCTTCGGAAACATACATATTGTTCTTTTTCTTGAGAATAATTTTCAGGTTTCTAAACCAATCTATGATGTTGGAGTTTATAATTTTGTCTCTTTTCTAAAATGAGTAATAGAATTCGTTTCATTAGACATCAATAAAATCCAAACAAAATTTGTTTAACATTTTCATGCTTAACATTCTAATTAATTTCATGACCCAACTGCAAAAATGTATATATAATTCGGATGAAATCTCATTCAGCAAAACTCAATAATGGGTGTGGGATACCAAAATTAATATTATTCAAGGGTTGCACAAAGCTTGGATGTTATATGGATGAAAAGAGACAAAGAAAATGAAGAAATTGATACAAAACAAGCATACGACATAGTTTACGTCCTTAAAATAGTAAGCTAAGTTATTATTGAAAAAAGGACCCATAAGATGTTTTGGAACGTAAGCCAGACACTAATTCGGTTATTATAGCACAAGCGTAAGGTACGTCCTATGGGTGTAGCTTACGTCGTATGGTTATATATGTTGAAATTATCTAGATTTTGACCATATTTAAGGGATTTTATCGATTCAAAAAACACAAATTCACACTTGGAGTAAAAGTGACGAACTTGGGTAGTTTTTCCATCATTATTACTCATATTTAATTAACTCCAATCCATTCCATCGTGTGCAAATCAGTTTCTGATATTGAATTTGAAAAGTGTAAGGCCCCGTTCCAAAATATCATTTCATATATAGAAATATTAGCTTTTGCAAAATATCATTTCATATATAGAATATTAGCTTTTGCAAAATAATACAACATTCATTACAAAATATCATTTGTTCGCATTATAATGCAAAAACATCATCGCAACATAAAATGGATGTCATTCAAAACAAGCCAAGTAGCCACCCCATGCCATCCTCAGCAACATTTACCTGCCAACTGGAAACACATAAAAGTGAGTGTTGCTGAGTGAGTTCTAGTTTTATAAAAACATATTATATTACCTTTCATTTGTTAAAACATTTCCTTTAGTATCGCACGTTATCACACATCATACGTACATGAAGGTAATAATTATTATCTTTCATCATCGTCATTTCGTACATATCGCACGTTTCTTACTTATCGCACTTTTCGTACATTTATTATATTTTCATTTCTATCTAGGTCCTGTCGTATGCTTAACCCCCCTCTTGAGCACAAAGCCATATCATCTAGGGTTAAGCGAAAAGGACCCCATATCGCACATATCGTACATATCGCACGTATGGAGTAGTCACATAGACTGACTCCCCCTGTGTGTGAACCCTTACAGGTTAGCTAAGATCGCACGCTGTATACGCAGTTGAGCTAACAACTCTCACTGAGTTTTGAACCTCCTTTCATTTGCTTGCAAGACTTTTCATTCATTCATTATGTTCCACTTTCATTATCTTAAATCTTTCACTTCGTTAAGATAAATACTTTACCTTCATTATCATAATCACACCACGTAAAGTCGCGTCATAATACGTAATAAGGAACATAATGAAACACACCATACACAACATACATAATCATCATACACCTTCATAAGCATAACATCAATCACACATCATCATCCATGCCACATCATACATCACCCATCACATCATCTATGACCTTAAAAAGTCAACTTACATTACCGTCGAGAACCTCCCAAGTCAAAGCCTACATTTTACATTTTTCCAAAAATCTCAGAAAATTTTCTAAGTCTTAGGCGCATGGGCACTATGCAAGTGCATGGCCTTCTGGGCGCATGCGAACACCTAGGCGCATGGGCACTATACGGGCTCATGGCCAACACTTGGTCACTTTCGGGCAACTTCCTAGGCGCATGGGCACTATGTAGGCGCAGGAGTGCCTAGGCGCATGGGCTTCATGGGCGTTTGGACACTTGATCAAATTCAGCCTATTTCTAGGCGCATGGGAACTATTAGGGTACATGGGGTTTCGGGCGCATGGGGAACACTTGGGCAGTTATGGCCGTTAAGCGCATGGGCCAATCTAGGCGCATGGGCAACTAACATGCACTAAAATCATCATAATCAGTCCCAATCATCAATCTAACATATTCTAAGCTTGTTTCTTACATTCTAAGCATCATATCAAGAACATGGCATCATCATAACATCATAAATCACCCAAAACCAAAACCCACCCGCATACACACATACACACACATACGGGCGTAACACCCAATTAAATAAAAACGTTCATACATGCATTTCCAGTCCCAAATCATGTAAAATCAGTAAAAAGGGGTTCTAGAACTCACCTTAGCAGCCTTTGGGTATGACTCCCTTCAACCAGTTTGGACTATGAGTTCAACCACCTAGAAACCCACCAGAAACACAAACCCAAACACACAAACACACATAAGCACATAACCAAAGCATAGGCCGGCCAACAACAACTTAAAACCAAGAATTCTTACCTTGAATCCGGCCTTCTTCTTCATCTTCTCTCTAAAAACTCGAAAGCTTTGCTTTCTCTCTCTAAAAAACCGAATGAAGGTTGATGTGTAGACAACATGGGCGGCCATGCCTACTTTTACACCAACTTTTGAAACTTTTTGTCCTTTTGACACATTTAGCCCCTCAACTTGGGTTAAATGGTGTTTTATTTCTTTTTCTTTACTTTATTCTTTCTTTCTTGTCTAAAAAATATCCGGGTGTTACAAGTCCACCCTCCTTATAGAGGTTTCGTCCCCGAAACCTGTCATTCCTCAAACAAATGTAGGTAATGTTGCCTCATCTCTTCTTCAGTCTCCCACGTAGATTCGGATCCCATCCTGTGCTTCCACTGTATACGCACAAGTGGAACCACTTTATTCCTTAACTTCTTCTCCTTACGATCAATGATTGCCACTGGTTGCTCCACATAATTGAATCGTTCATCCACCTCGATATCTTCCAAAGGTACGATCATATCCTCGTTAGCTAAACACTTTCTCAAATGAGATACATGGAATGTCGGGTGAATTCCACTTAGCTCATCCAGTAACTCCAATCTATAGGCCACCTGACTTACTCGAGCATTGATTCGGAAAGGCCCTATATACCTCGGGCTCAACTTGCCCCGATTTCTGAACCGAATGATACCCTTCCAAGGCGAGACTTTCAACATAACCCTATCACCCACCTAGAACTCAATCGGTCTTCGTCTCTTATCGGCATACGAGTTCTACCTATCTTTGGCTGCCTTCATAATGGCTATGATCTTTTCAAGTTTCTCAGTCGTAGCCTCAATCACCTCGATACTTCCCAACTCCTTCTGACCAATATCAACCCAACACACGGGTGTTCTACATCTCCTACCGTATAGCATCTCATAAGGGGGCATACCAATACTGGCATGATAACTATTGTTATATGAGAACTCAGCTAACGGTAAGTGGTCATCCCAACTTCCTCCAAAGTCGATGACGCATGCCCGAAGCATATCTTCAAGCGTCTGAATTGTCCTCTCCGACTGACCATCCGTCTGTGGATGATAAGCCATGCTAATATGTAACCTCGTCCCTATATCATCATGGAACTTCTTCTAAAACTTGGATGTAAAGTAGGTGTCACGGTCAGACACAATAGACACCGGCACACCATGACGATTCCTTGATGAACAGATCCGCTAATCTTTAAGAGGAATACATTTTGCGGATCGGTAGGAAGTGAGCACTTTTCTTCAGACGATCCACCCATATGGCATCATACCCTCGTGCGGTACGCGGTAACATCATAATAAAGTCGATGGTAATATGCTCCCACTTCCACTTCGGTATATCCAATGGTTGGATCTTCCCGTACGGGTTCTGATGCTCGGCCTTCACTTGTAAACAAGTAAGGCACTTACTTACATACTCCGCCACATCGCGCTTCATACCCTGCCACCAATAGTCCTTCTTCATATCTTGATACATCTTTGTAGCACTGGGATGAATGGAGTATCGAGTTTTATGAGCTTCATCCATAATCTTCCCACGAGATCCCCATAACGAGGAATCCACATCCGTTCGAATCGGGTTCTATCATCGAGTGTGTTTTCACCCTACTCCACGACCAGACCTCTCATTCTTTCAGAGTTAAGATGATCTTCTTTCATTGCCTCATCTTGAAACTCTTTTACCTGCGCCATCACATTAGAGGTCATAATCAACTGATAGGCTTTCACCTAAATCGGCTCGGGTCTCTCTTTTTGACTAAGCGCATCTGCTACCACGTTGGTCTTGCCCGGATGGTAATGGATCTCGCAATCATAATCCTTTATGAGCTCCAACCATCTCTTTTGCCTCATGTTCAGATCCTTCTGTTCGAAGAAGTACTTCAAGCTCTTATGGTCAGTGAAGATTGTGCACTTCGTTCCGTACAGGTAGTGCCTCCAAATCTTTAGTGCAAAGACCAGAGCTGCTAGCTCCAAGTCATGAGTAGGGTAATTAGCCTCATGAACCTTCAACTGTCGGGATGCATAAGCTATAACCTTTCCTCGCTGCATCAAGACACATCCCAACCCCGAGTAAGAAGCATCTGAATAAACCACCAAATCCTCACTTCCCTCGGGTAACGACAAGACAGGAGCATGAGTCAACCTCGCCTTTAACTCCTCAAAAGCATTCTCTTGATCTTGACCCCACATAAACTTCACATCCTTACGGGTCAACATAGTCAACAGAGAAGCTATCTTAGAGAAGTCTTGAATAAATCTCCTATAATAGCCTGCCAAACCCAAGAAACTACGAATCTCGGATGGCGTCTTTGGAGACTTCCATTGCATAATCGCTTCTACTTTAGCCGGGTCCACCATAATCCCTCGGGATTCACCATGTGACCCTAGAACAGAACTTCGAGCAACCAGAATGCGCACTTTGTAACACCCGGAAATTTTCTTTGAAGCCGACGAAAGAAGAAAAAGAAATAAAGTCCAAAGTCACGGGACCAAACTCGCCAACAAGAGAAACTTTGATGAATGGGAGTATAAAAGGGGGAAAGCACCCCATTCTTGCTATTTTCAGCCAAAGAGAAGAGAAGAGAAGGAGAAAAGAGGAGAAAAGCTTGGTTCGGGTGGATTCGAGCGTGGAAATCGTCGTGTAGCGGGTCAAATCGAAGCTCTACTCGACGGGATCGTTTGTGTGAGTTCTAGGACCCCTCTTTTACACGTTTTTGAATGATTTTAGGGCTAGAACACATCTGAAAACCCTTTTTTGAGTTTTTGGGTGTAAACCCGTTTATGTATGTATGTGTGTGTGTATGATTCGTTTGGGGCTTGATTTCGGGCTTGGTTATGCTTGAATTATGTCATGGTATGCTTCCTTAAGGTTTAGAATGGTTGATTTGAGCTTAAAAGAGGTTTGGAGGCCGAAAACACCCACTGCAGTTCGGGATGAACTGCATTATGCGCACAGCTAGGGTTATGCGACTGGAGGCCCATGCGACCGAATGGCATGCGACTGGGTCCATACGCACGACAGGAGTGCAACTGAGGTTCATTCGTATATGAGTAGTGTGACTGAGGGTCATACGTATGAGGGCTATGTGACTGGAGGAAATGCAAATGAGGGTCATGCGACTGAATGAAATGCGAATGAGGGTCATGCGACTGGAGTCCATACGCCTGTGAGTCATGCGATTGAGGTCCATACGCACGAAAGGTGTGCGACTAAGGGCCATTCGCATGAAGGTCATGCGACTGAGGTCCATACGCCCAGATGTCATGCGACTGAGCTTCATTAGCATGGGAAGCATGCGATTGGAAGCTATGCGACTGGAGGTCCATTCGCCTGAGTGTTCTTATACGCATGAGAGACCATGCGACCGAATAGGGTCCATACGCCCGAATGAGTCTGACTTTTTGGAAGTGCGGACGTAGGCTCGGATCTTTGGGGTTGTAGACGATGTGATGGGCATGGATGATGTAAAATGATTTATGATGATGAGCTAATGATGATGATGATGTGATGCATAATGATGTGTGATGCCGTATGGTTATGTATGATGCGATGCGCGTGATTCGTGTGATGTTTGATGTTGTGTGATTGTATGATGTTGTATGTTATGCATGATGTATGTTATGGGTGTGCGATGTTGCCTTGTGTGATTGATGTTGTATGTTGTTATGTTCCTTATTATTATGTATGATTGTCTTCCCGTGATTTGCATTGAACGTTAATGAATGTAATGAAAGTATTATGAAACGTAAAGTGGAAGATAATGAAAAGAGGAACGTAATGAATGAATGCAAGCATGAACTAACAAATGAGAGTAAGGATGGCTTGCGAAAGAAGAAAGGAGGTTCACAACTCATTGAGAGTTGTTAGCTCAACTGTGTGTGTATTATAGCGTGCGACTTGGCTAACTCATAAGGGGACATAGACACAGTAGGGAGTTCAGTTTTGGTAACTGCTCCGATACGTGCGATGTGGTATTTACTGTGTGCTATGTAGCGTGCGATTTTGGGTACCTCATGTGGTTTTATGTAGCGGGCGATCTTGGCTAACCCATGAGATGGGTGCGATTTTGGCTAAACCCCGAGAGTTCTCAAACACACAAGGAGAGTCGGTCTTGGTGACCACTCCGTTGGTGCGATTTGTGCGATATGTACGATGGACAGCATAAGGGATTATAGACACAGTGGGGTTCAGTTTTGGTAACTGCTCTTATACGTGCGATGTGGTATTTACTGTGTGCTATGTAGCGTGCGATTTTGGCTACCTCATGTGGTTTATGTAGCGTGCGATCTTGGCTAACCCATGAGATAGCGTGCGATTTTGGCTACCTTATGTGTGCGATCCCTGCGATATGTACTTCGGGTACGATGATGCGAAGGTGCGATTTGAGCGAGAGTGCGATATGTATGAAATGAACGAACGTAAGAAAAGATGTTATAACGAATGAAGCGAATGATAAAGTTTTGTGCGATGATTAATGAATGGAAGAATGTAACAAACGTAATGGAAGATAATAATTATATTATCTGTATGTATGTATGTTGTGTGATCGCGTATGAAACTAACGAATGGTTTTATAAAGGAAGTAAAGTATGTTTTATTTAAAACTAGAACTCACTCAGCAACGCTGACTTTGATGTGTTTCCAGTTGGCAGGTATGTTGCTGAGGATGGCACGGGGCGGCTACTCAGCTCTTTTGGATGGCATCCATATTTATAATGCTTTTGTGATGAAATGGAACATGTATTTTGTAATTGGCAAACGATGTATTAAATTGCAAAAAGCATTTTGATGAAATGAAAATGTTGTTTTAAATGTTTCTGCTTCAACGTTTTGTGAAAGTTAAATGTAATTATATATCTTTTATGTGCGATGAGAATCCAACTGTAAGCGTCCCGGGAACGGGGCCTTACAAGTTGGTATCAGAGCCAAAGTTTAAGTGAAACGGGTAAAATTTCAAAATAAACCTTAACTTAAACTGAGAATGGGACGGAAAGGGAAGGGATGCCAATCTGAGTAGCTGCGTGCCATAAGGTATTTTCTTAATGATAACCGGTATTATGTGCGCATGTTATGTGGTTTATATATTGCTGGTAGATTTAAATACTGATGTAGTCAGGACAGGTAATGCTTGGGGTATGAAGAGTAAAGTAAGTGGCTAATCACAACTGGCCACTATAATTAGCGACTTACTATACTTGACATATACTGAGCTGTTCCTTGAATGACCGTGTAAGTGTTTGAATCTTTCAGTGTGTTTAGAGACTGGCCGGTGGTAGATCTTCGAAAGATTCTCGTGATAGAGGTGGTGGTGGACGTGGTGCTGAACCATGGGTCACAAGAGGAAGGCCTAGGGCCGAAGAAGTGGTTCATGAGGAACCCAAGACCCCTCATCCGGAGGGCGATGATGAGAATGCTAATTTGAGGGCCTCGATGAGAGAGGCGGTCGTGGAGGAAGTGCATCAGACCATACAGACGATCCTACCTTCTGTTGTGACCGAAGTGATTAAGGCTGTAAAGGAAGGAGAGAGGAAAGAGAGGAACAGGTCCTCGGGAGGACGGGAGCAACCGAAGCCTGAAACGGTTCTCTCTGATGATGAAGAAGAGGAGGAAGAAGAGCCTGTGCCGGAGGTGGCACGAGGCTGTAATTATGGGGCGTTTCAAAGATGCAAGCCCCCTACTTTTGATGGCAATGGCACTGCTGTTGCTGCTAACCGATGGGTGAGGGAAATGGAAGCTGTTTTAAATATCAGCGAATGCCAAGAAAACCAGAAGGTAAAATTTGAAATTTGCTATCCACTCTTTCATGGACTCAGCTCTGTGCTGGTGGGACAACATAGTCCAAGTTGAGGGCAATCGGGCTATTGGAAGGATGAGATTGTCAGAGTTGAAGAGGCTGGTGATTGAGGAGTTCAGTCCTCACCGTGAGATGGATAAAGTTGAAAGAGAGTTCCTGCAGTTGGAGGCGGGAACAATGACACATCAACAGTACAACAAGAAGTTCAACGAGATGGCACGTCTGGTGCCAGATCAGGTGACACCTCTTTCGCGAAAGATCAAGAGGTATATTCAGGGCTTGCCGGCAGACATCCGTAGGCACATGATCGCTGCCCGACCGAGTACGTTTAGGTCGGCGGTTGACCTGGCGGGAAGGTTGTACGATGAGCAAGGGGCGATGGCGATGACAGACGAAGGGGAGGAGCGAGCCTATGTTATGTGAATCCAAGGATCGTAAACAGGAATTATCAGTGTCGGTTGATGGCAAGTCAACGTTTGCGGAATCAACGTTGATTTGGTTTAATTGTTTGAAATCACTTTAAATATCAATAAATGTTCAAGAACACACGTAACAAAACACAATTAATGATTAATTAGTATTTCATTAGAACATGTTAATGATTACAAATATAATGAATGAATGATATCAAAGTATGTTATGATGTGACGGCTGCTAGGGTTTGATTGAGAGACTTTGAAGTGATTGTCGTATTGCTATTGCTGTTGTCGATCAATCAATCGTCTAACACAATCGTCCTTGAATCGAAACCTAGGATCCATATATATAGACAATGATGTTTCAGTTATAGGAAACACCGGATCTCTTGGGATTTGCATAACTGCCTTGTTGACTTGTTGACTTGTAACACTTGTATTATACAAGTGTTTGGACTCCGCAGGAATAGTGTCTTCAGTAGGAATTTGTTCTTCCGTAGATGATTTGTTTTTCCATAGATGATTTGTTCTTCCGTAGAAGTCTTGTTCTTCCAAAGGAGTTGTTCTTCCGAAGGAAACTTGTTCTTCACTTCTGGTTGTTTATCCGCAGAGGATCTTCGGGTGTAAGGTTACTTGTAAGAAACATATCTACGAAAGAACAAAATGTTCATCCGTAGATGTTTCTTGCACTTGGTCAATTTCATAAATTGACCAAGTATAATGTTTGTGCCTGCAACCATACATAAATCAACACACACATAAATGGGTTAACCTATATATTTAATGCATACACAATAATGAATTGCAAACATTCATTACAGATATTAATTCAAGTACTAAGCCTATACATAATGAACTAGATCTACTGATCCTAGACCTAACATGTTAAGAAGGGGAAAGGAAGGCGAGACAATGATGGTGGATTTGTGTATGAAGGTACGACGTCGAGAGACGATGATCGGAAGAGAATAAAAAAAGGAGAAGTATGCAAAAAGTGTGGTAGAGACCATGAGGGGGAATGCAAGTGGGGACAGAACATCTGTTTCCAGTGTGGGAAGGAAGGCCACAAGGCGAGGGATTGCCGCACGGCTAAGTGCTACGACTCTGGCGAGTCTGGACAGCTGAGCAGGGATTGTAAGAAGTCGAAGGCAGGAAGCTCCGGTGCGAGGAAAGGGAACAGAGGGTGAAGGCTAGAGCTTTTGCCCTGAATGAGAGGAGGCTAGAGCGGACTTCGACTTGACGTCAGGTACGTTTATGGTAATTTAAAATTTTTGCATCTATGATTTGAATTTGATGCTAGTAGTAGTCTCGTTCCTACTGCTTTCTGTTGTAAGTGGCATGTTAGGAGGAGGAACATCGATGAGCTCTTCGATGTAGAAATTGCTATTAATGAATCCACTAGGTTACCTAGATGCCCTAGAGGATTGCGGGATAGAATTGAGAAAGCGTTTGTTCCTGCTAGACCGTTCAGGACAGACTTGGGTGGATAGGCGTACACCGTAAGGTGAATGGGTTAGCAATCCATGAGGCGTGGACGTATCGTCTACTTGGCCGAGGTAAGGTATGTGGATATACTAATATCTCAACCGTCAGATGTATCGAGACACGAGTAAAGATTATTGGTGGCCAGGTATGAAGCGTGATATGATGGAGTAAGTGAGTAAATGCCTTACTTGTCCACAAGTGAAGGCCGAGCACCAAATGACGTATGGGAAATATTGAGGTGACTGAGGCTACGACTGAGAAGCTCGAAAAGGATCAAAGCCCTGATGGAGATAGCCAAAGATAGACCAGAAGTAGTATGTTGATAAACGACGTAGAGCGATTGAATCCCAGGTGAGAGACTGGAAAAGAGATGAGACAATATTGCCCGCAATGGTTCAAGGAACAACAGGTTTCGGGGACGAAACCTATATAAGGGGGGTGGACTTGTAACGCCCGAAAATTTTCTTTGAAGCCGACGAAAGAAGAAAAAGAAATAAAGTCCAAAGTCGAGGGACCAAACTCGCCAACGAGAGAAACTTTGATGAATGGGAGTATAAAAGGGGAAAACACCCCAATCCTTCTCATTATTCAGCCAAGAGAAGAGAGGAGAAGAGAAAGAGAAAAAAGAGGAGAAAAGCTTGGTTCGGGTGGATTCGAGCGATGAAATCGACGTGTAGCGGGTCAAATCGAAGCTCTACTCGACGGGATCGTTAAGGTGAGTTCCAGGACCCCTCTTTTACATGTTTTCAACTGATTTTGGGGCTGGAACACATCTGAAAACCCATTTTCGAGTTTTTGGGTGGAAACCCGTTTTTATGCATGTGTGTATGTGTATGATGCGTTTGGAGCTTGATTTCTTGCGTGGTTATGCTTGAATAAGGTCGTGGTATGTTTCACTAAGGCTTAGAATGGTTGATTTGAGCTTAAAAGAGGTTTGGAAGAGGTTGGAGGCTGAAAACCCTCGGTTGCAGTCGGGATGAACTGCATTCTGCATCAGCTAGGGCTAGGCGACCGACTGGAGGGCGATTGGAGGCCATACAGCCGATTGGAGGCAATACGGCCGATTGGCGTGCGACTGAGGTCCATGCGCACGATTGCCATGCGACTGAGGTCCATACGTATGATGGTCATGCGACTGAAGTTCATGTGCCTGTGAGGCATGCGATTGAAGGATTGTGCGACTGAGGTTCATTCGCACGAAGGTATGCCACTGAAGTCCATGCGCCTGGTGGTCATGCGACTGAGGTTCATTCGCATGAAGAATATGAAACTGAAGCCCATACGCCTGAAGTCATGCGACTGAAGGCCATACGCATGAAAACTATGCGACTGAGAGTCCATACGCATAGATGTCCATTCGCCTAAGTGTTCAGTCGCCCGGAAGGCCATGCGACTGGAGGGTGTCCATACGCCCAAGTAGGGTTCATACGCCCGAAGGAAAAACGGTTTATCTTATGACTTTCGAGGGAAGGTGCAGTTATGGGTTTTGACTTGGGAGGTTCCCGTAGGCTCGTGTAAGTTGACTTTCGAAGTCATAGATGTTATGTTGGGCATGTTAATGATGGTGATATGTATGACGTTATGTGTGATGTTATGCATGGCGGTGCGTGTGATGTATAGTATGTATGATGTGTGTGATGTGATGTATGATTGATGCGTATGTATGATGATGTCCTGTATGGTGATATGTGTATGTTTATGTTTATGTTCCTTATTATGTATGTTTATCTTTCCATGGCTTTGCGTTGAACGTTAATGAATGAAATGAAAGTATTATGTAACGTAAACTGGAAGATAATGAAAAGAGGAACGTAATGAATGAATGCATGAAGTAATTAATGAATGAATGAACGAATGAAAGGCTTGCAAGCATATGTATGAGGTGAGCGACTCTGTGCTGCAACAGACTCAAAATAGGTCCTTGTCGCGTACTCTGATACTGTGTCAGTCTTCGGACATGAGTCGGGGGTTTGGTTACAGGCCCCGGCACAGTATCAGTCTTCGGACATGAGTCGGGGGTATTGCATGAAACAGGATCCAGATGAATGAGAAGAGGATCGCGTACTCCGGTACTATGTCAGTCTTTGGACATGAGACGGGGGTTTGTGTACAGGCCCCGGCACAGTATCAGTCTTCGGACATGAGTCGGGAGTATTGCGTGAGACGGAATTGAGATGACGAGAAACGAATCGCGTACTCCGGTGCTGTGTTAGTCTTCGGACATGAGTCGGGGGTTTGTGTACGGACCCCGGCACAGTACCAATCTTCGGACATGAGTCGGGAGTATGGCGTGAGTTGATAAATGAGAAAGGTAATGATGGAAAGAACGAATGTATGAAATGAACGTTAACAAAATATCTTAATAATGTACTAAATGGGATCTTTGTCATTCGACCTCAGTAATCGTGGCTGAGTGCCACAAAGAGGGTAAAGTCTGACCGGATCTAGAACGGTATGAACGGGTCCTTGTCATTCGACCTCAGTAATCGTGGCTGAGTGCCATGAAGAGGGTAAAGCCTAGAAAGAAGTGAAAGATAACAATGTATGATGAATGATAAATGTAACGAACGTAATAGAAGATAATAATTATATTATCTGTATGTACGTACGATGTGTGAACGCATGTATGTAACGAATGTTTTTATAAAGAAAGTAAAGAACGGTTTTACGAAAGAAAAGTAAGTTTTATTATAAAACTAGAACTCACTCAGCAACGCTGATTTTGATGTGTTTCCAGTTGGCAGGTATGTTGCTAAGGATGGCACGGGGCGACTACTCAGTTCTTTTGGAATGGCATCCATTATTATAAGGCTTTTGTAATGAAATGTAACAGGAATTTTGTAATATGATAATGAAGTATTGTTTGCAAAATCTAATATATTTAAATGAGATATTGTTTTAAATGTTTCCACTGCGACGTTTTTATGTAAGATGACGAAAATTATGTTTTGAGTGCGATGAATGACCAGCTGTAAGCGTCCTGGGAACGGGGCCTTACATTCATTCTTGGATTGTATGCTAGAAAATGGATTCTCAAATAACCAAATCAATCAAATGGTTACGGTAAGAATATATTTCTTAACATATCTCAAATTTTACAATCAATATTTGTAGCAACAATATCGCTTCATGGGCACATATTTGTTTTAAAATTTATTAATCATGTTGTAATTGATGATGTCCTTTGACTCTTTGTCCTTTGGTTTTATAGGAGTTATTTATAGCGTGAACAAATACTACAACCTCTACGGTGATGTGGGCTATGTCCGAGCTTGTTAGAAACAAAGAAGTCATGTCAAGGATAGAAGAGGAGATTAAAACAGAAGTTAATACATATCAAATAACTAACTCTAGACTATCCAAATTAACTTATCTACAAGCTTGCCTAAAAGAAAACTTTAGATTACACCCACCCGTGCCACTTCTTCTTCCACATATGGCGACAGAAACATGTGAGGTTATGAATTACTCAATCCCTAAGAATGCAAAAGTATTTGTAAATGTTTGGGCAATGGGTTGTGTTTCTAAACTGTGGGATAGTCCTTTATCTTTCAACCCGGATAGATTTATCAACTCAAAGATAGACTTTAAGGGTCAAGACTGTGAATTATTACCATTCGGTTCAGGAAGGAGGATATGTCCAGGATTGCCATCAGGTATTAAAAGTGTTGAATTTATATTAGCCTATTTGATTCGTGAGTTCGATTGGTCTCTTCCAAATGGTGAGGATCCAGCAAGCTTGATATGGATGACAAATTTGGAATAGCTTTGAAAAGAAAAACACCACTAAAGCTAATCTTCAAGGGAAAAACAAGCATATGAATATGCTCAAGTGATCTCAAGTTTCCTAATCTACATATTCTTTTATCTCTAAATTATTTATTTAATTGATTCATTGATTCATGTAATTTCTTGTTATTTAAATTATGTAAATGTTGTATAAATATAATGATGTGTAATTGATTCACGGACAATAATCTATTATAACTTTTTCATATGCTTTGTTGTTCTATTATGTTTAGAATCAAATAACTAACATATTGCAAGCACTAATTTTATTTAAAGAGCCACCAACAAGGAAATTACGTTGGAAACAGAAGGAAAAACACATACATGAGTTCTTTAACACAAAAATAGTGGTCACGTTGGAACTTTCATATTTACCTTTGTGTTCCTCTTTACAGAATTGAAGATTCTTACATCCTATGGTAAAGAGTCTTCACATGGCAATCACAAATCAAACACCATCTTCTTTCGCAACTCAAACATCATCTTCTTTTGAGAGCTCTCGAGATTCCCAAAACCCACCCAACTAGATAACATGTATTCGAAGATGTTTCATATAATATAGTTTATGTATTGTATCTATACTAATGTATGCACTATTAAAACCTTCTCACCAAGAACTCAAAGTGCATAGTTTATGAACAATATAGTTTTAAGTTCGTATTGATGTTTTTGCGGTTGTATTGTTTATCTCACTTTACCTTTAGTTAAATCTACGCTCTTGTATGAATTTAATTTTGTTGTGCCTTATATTTTGATGCGAATAAAAGCGCGTTCAAGCCTAGACGCCTTGAACCATCTATGTAGTGGTTAACATGAGTTGTATGTGCTAGTATTTTTTTTCCAGCTTGATGCCGCATAGAAAATTACTTAAAAGACCAGCTTAATCTAAATGAATAACATGGTTTTAGAAAATACTTTGTTTTAATAAATTGACTAAAACGAGTGAATTTATTTTTTATAAAAATATTTTTTTTAATTATAGAATAAAAAATTCAAGAACTGAAGTTGAATTGAATCTCAACACTTAAAATAATTGAAATTTAAAATTTATTAATAATAAAACTAATAGATACAATAATAATAGGAGCGGGAGCGATAATGGGAGTGCAATAGGAGCGCGAGAAGTAGGAAGATGGTAGCGGCATAGCAAAATATATATATAGTTTTATTAGTAGAAGTTCAATAAGAAATTGATCTCCATCATGTAATTAAGTCATCCACCGGTATTGTGTTACCATAATCGCATTCACTAGACTTCCACAAGTAGAAATGGGTTTGTTTGGTACAAACTTTTTTTTCACAACCCTATATTTGCCATAATATTTGGACAACTTTCCGAAAAATAGCAATAACAATAAAAAAACAAAAATAATTTTAAAAAATCATAATATAAAATAAAATATAAAATATACAAATAAGTATTTATGGCAAAGTTGTCACAGATCTTGCTAAGCTTGCTACAATTTTGTGCCAAACAATATGTTTTTGATTGTTTGAATTTTACTAAGACGTTGGGAGCGACATAATTACGACAACATATGAATAGTTTTATTAGTAGAAGTTCAAATAAAAATTAATTTTTGCCTAAGTAGATGATTCGTTTATGTTTCGTGCGTGTTTTAAGTTTTTAAACGTATGTTTTAAACTTAATTTTCATATCAAGCATAATCACTTTATTTTTGTTTGAATTCTATGTGTGGGAAGCCTAAATGATATTATTCAAGGGTTGCAAGACGCTTGGATGTTATAGGGATGAAAAAAGACGAAGAAAATGAAGAAATTGATACAAAACAAGCATACAATGTAGCTTACGTCCTTAAGATAGTAAGTTATGTTCTTCTTGAAAAAAGACCCATAAGACGTTATGGAATGTAAGGCAGGGACAAACCGCGTTTATTATAGCATAGGACGTAAGTTACGTCCTAAGGGTGTAGCTTACGTCGTATGGTTATACATGTTGAAATTATCTAGATTTTTACCATATTTAAGGGATTTTATCAATTCAAAAAATCCAAATTCGCACCCAGAGTAAAAGTAACGAACTTGGGTATTTATTCCACTATTCTTACTCATATTTAATTAACTCCAATCCATTCCATCATGTGCAAATCTGTTTTTGTTGTGAATTCAAAAAGATGCAAGGCTATACTGCTCGTGATCATCTTTGGGTGGATGGTTAGTCAATAAGTTGTGCCTTACTAGGGCTTTACCGTGTTAGACTTAAACATTGAAGGTTCTTGAATATTTATTTGTTTAAGTATTTGCTTCTTTCATTGATTTGAACTATTATAATGTTTGTTTGATAAATCATTCATCAAATTATTTGTCTTTGAATAATTAATC
This sequence comes from Flaveria ramosissima, assembly GCA_025215565.1. Classification (NCBI taxonomy): domain Eukaryota; kingdom Viridiplantae; phylum Streptophyta; class Magnoliopsida; order Asterales; family Asteraceae; genus Flaveria; species Flaveria ramosissima. The sequence goes on along the minus strand of CM046034.1, from coordinate 52,978,912 downwards.
ACTGAATAATTGGTTATTACATTTTCTTAACTAGAACAGTAGGCTAAGAAAGAATAAGTAGAAGACATGTGGCATTCTTGAAATTTGTGTTAAAGGGCATTTGGTCCTAAAGCACACCCTCTCTTTCTTGTAAAAGCATAGTTATGCTATATTCAAGCAAAACATAAACTAACATAATATTCCTAGTCAAACTAGGTACGTTAACACATTGTTCATAACAAGTTGTAAAACATTTGAAAGTAAAAGAAAATTTTCTCCTACTACCTTCAAAACTACTTTTTGTCCATTTCCTACATAGAGTTCTAGGTTGGCTTGTTTCAGCTTTCTAACATTCCTTAGTCCCTACAAATCGTTACAAATATGATAACCACGTTCCATGTCAAACACCCAATATTTTCTAAAGAAAGAGAAGGTTTCAATAACGTATATACTTGAGGGATATTTATAAACACTTTTTCTGTTTCGTCTCAGCTTAGGGCAAAGACTTCTTGTGCCTAGTATCATCGTAATGAAAGCACTTTGCATTCTTTAGATGATTCTTCTTAGTTTCTACTACCTTTCCCTTACTATTGATACACTTTTTGTTGTTTCCTTTAGCATGAGGCTTCCTAACTCCACCCTCCTTGATCATCAGCACAATATTAGGTTCATTGAACTTGGCATGTCTTCTTAGCAGTTTTGAGCATCGAATTCCACTCTAAGAGGGTCTTACCCAATCATTCATATTATAAGTCATAATGAACTAGTCTCATGATTTTGATAGTGAAATGATGATGATATCCCTCATCTAGGTCATTGCTCAATAGGACCTCTATACGTGCTAAGTGATCAACATAACCCTTCATTTTTAACATATGAGTGTTGACAGAAGAACCCTTTTGCATTCTGGTAGTAATAAGTGGTTTCATCACTTCAAACGGCTCATGACGATCATGTTGTTGGAAATTTCCTTTAGCTGCATAATCATGTCGAGTGCTAGCATGTTTTCAAGATTCTTTAGACGTTATGGGATCATGGAAGCTAGCATGATACAAGAGACTTTTATAGAGTCATCCACATACCTTTCTTAGTTGTTATAGGCAACTCCCGTCTGGTTAGTAGGCTCTTCGGGAAGTGCTCCTTCAAGAACATACATATTGTTCTCTTCCTTGAGAACAATTTTCAGGTTTCTAAACCAAACTATGAAGTTGGAGTATATAATTTTTTCTTTTTTCAAAAATTAACTTAAGAAAGAAATAAGTAATAGAATTCGTTTCATTAGACATCTATAAAATTCAAACAAAATTTGTTTAACGTTTTCACGCTTAACATTCACCGAAACTCAATAAATGGCCGAAGCTCTTTTCAATGGCATATTAGTAGGTAGGTAACTTTTACAATTTGTGTTAACTACACAATGCTTGGTTTGGGTCACATGAGGAGCGTTGCCCAGCATTGATACATTTAACCCCAACTACACTCACTTAAACAATTTAAAGTGATATTAGCCCGTAATTTATAATTGTATATCCACCCTAAGTAAGTTAGGAATCACGATTGTACCTTCAACAAAAATTGAAAGGCCGGCAAACGCTAACATCGAGATTTCGAATAATTGGCTAAAGTGTCACTAATTTAGGGTGGTTTAAAATATTGATTTAGTTTTAGTTATCGTTCAAATCAAAACATATTAGACGTGTTGTAGAATGAGACAAGTCGTGTAATATTAAAATCCAATTTTAATGTTGATTTATGATTGTGGTTTAAAACTTCTTTCAATCACTCGACACAGTCCATTTTTATATACACTATTTAAATTATGTTGGTCGTTATTGCAATTCAAAACTTTTGACAAATAAAAGGCAAAAGTGACTCGTATTCATCATATTAGAAACTTTCAATCCAAAATCATGATCTTTTTGTTTAAATCAAAACTTTTGACAAATAAAAGGCAAGATCGATGAATATAGTGTTCAAATACGCGTAATAGTGGCTTTGATACCCCTATTGGGTATCGTTGGTCAACTTTACCGATTAAAGTTACTAAGAATAGAAGTTTTTGGTATCAAAATTTAGTGTACGTGTTTAATGATTAATCATAATAATCGCATGCAAAATAGGCATCCAATTACACGTATAAGAACAATTAACATTTATAGATGGTAAGAGATTATACCTTGAAGACACAAGTTCAAAACTTCGCACCTCGGGAGCAACCAACGAACTCGCTAGTTGATTTGAATCACTAAAAGATCTATAATTTTCAACTATTGCAACCCGAAGCATGTTGCAGCAATAGCATGTGGTGGTGGTGTGGTGGTCAATGGCTGAAACTAAAAGGGGGAGGGTGGGTAAGTTGATAGCAACAAGAGGATGGGGATTAAGGTTCGTATTTTATACCTTGTAGTTTCGTTATGGTCCTTTTAATTATCAACTTTTATTCATTATTATGTAATTAACTTTTTAATTAGATGTAAACTCATTTGGTTTTAATAATTAACCTTTAGTTAGGTAAAATTCATTTAAACCATTATAAGTTATTTAACTAATTAATGGTTAATTAATAAACGTATAATCTTCATTTAATTAATTATTTCTCTAAATATTGAATCACCACTTATGAAATCGTAATTCATAAATTATAACAAAAATCATTACACGTTATTTATTATTATTGCCCACAGTGTAACTCTTTGAATCATACCTCAATACTAACGTTGAATTTATTGATGATACGACATCTATTGTCCAACAACAAAAAAACAATTTGCGAGTTGAAGAACACGTATCTAAAGGGATGAGTGCTTAGTGGTTAGTTTAAAAAATGAACAATATGGCTACGTAGGATAAGTGCGTAGTAGTCATATGTCACAGATGTGTTTCCGAGGAGAAAGCTTATGTGACATGCTAATTAGGCAATTGTGTGAGAATGATTAATTGTAGGTGATGACTCAAGAGCTGAACCCGATCTGGAGTGAGATCCAGATTGATGATTATCTAAAGATTTGATTAAATTTATTTATTTTAAATATCTTTTTATTTATTTAGTTTTTCATTATCTTTAGCTTGTTGGATCTAGTATAAATGAAGGGCTTGCTTTTATTTTTGATTAGTTTTTGTTGATTGAATTGAATTAAAGAGCTTGTGTTCTTGAACCTTTGTGGTTCCTTTTGAGACTTTGATTTACTTTTGTTCTTGAGCCATTTGATTGCTTTCGTTACTGTATTATTTGGTATCAGATCTTGGGTTTTCAAATTAATTGACGTGGAAGAGAAGATACTCTTGTTTGTAGAACCGCTGACCGAGGCAACGGTAGAGTTGATCCTGACCCACTTTATCTCAAGATCAAGCGACTCTGGTGAAGAGTAAGGGAACTCGAGTTACAGCATGAGATTCGTCGACTCAAGCAACGGATCCAGGATCTTGAGGTATCATCGACATGGGAACAGAACAGGAAGAACCTGTCGGGGACGAGTTAAACGGGGATGAGGAGCATCCTACCCATGACGATTCTATCTATCATTCACCTCCTTGTTTTTATCATTAAAACATGAAGATGTGAACAAAAAAGGCTATTTTTGATCCACATAAGCCTTGAACGAGGTTGACATTCAAGAGAGTGAAACGTTACAAGCCATTGACTTTTCTTTGGGGTCCGCTCGTGGTGCAACACAAGAGACGTTCAAATAGTAAATCTTTGAACCATGAAACCACATAATACACCAAAACTTCTACATGTATCTGTATCTTTCATGAGGCGTCATTTATCGAGTCAAAAGATGTAGTTGCTACTAGTGGTTCTCCGATGGTTATGGGTCGCATATGGTCAGTCAAGAATGATGGTCAAAACCCAAAGAAAATGGAAAGTCATTTATATAATATGGAATTGCACTTGAGCAAGTCTTCTTTGTGAATGCTCAAGAGTATAAGGAATGCAGTAATGATCACGTGTCAATAATTTGGTGTTTAATTGATATAAATGATTGATTTTACATTATGATCACGGTGGAACGAGTTCAAGTTGTTTGTATTTTGAATTATAGGTGTTTGGAGCTAAAGGAGGCTTATTTTGGATGAAAATAACCAAAATACACAACTACAAGGACTGAAGATGTAAATATCAATAAATTACAAGAAAAGGCACAAATTTAGGTGTATCGGCGTATGATACGCCGGATATGAGCGTATAATATGTCGGGCGGCGTATCAGTGGGCGTATTTGAAGAAAAAAGCAGAAAGTTGGGTGTATGAAGGGTGTATTGGGCGTATGATACGCCCTTGTGCTGAACAGCTTTGCGAATTTTGTGGTTTTCATGTTTATTTAAGCCAAATCAACCCTAATTCGATCTATAACTTCTTGGAGATGAAAAGTAACAAACTTTAGGTGATTTTTGGTGTTCTAAGGCCCCCTAAATCATCCACAAACTTTCTCCAAGTCAAGATTGAAGATTGAATGAACATGATGCGTGGCTAGGTTCTCTTGATTGCTTTCGGGAGTACAATTCTTGTAAAGTGAGACAATTGGTATGTTTGATTAGGTTTTTGTATTGAACATTAATTATTGAATGAAACATTATGTTTTGGTTGATTTAAACGATTTGCTTATAAATAAAGTTATTTTCTTGATTATCAGTTTTCGGTTTCCTTGCATCGTGAGCTCATTAAGAAAAGTAGGCAATGTGATATAAGTGAATTGGTAACATTGTGAATGAACGAGTCTTAAAATATTGTTCCTTTGTTATCACTTTATCAAAAGTTAAGATCTTTAAGATTGTTTCTTACAAACCCTAATTTAGAAGTACCAATTGTTGATCTTACAGAATTGGAACCCGGAAGTGATTGTTTGTTAATATTCAATCAAATTTGTTTCAAAGTTTCTTGCTTTATGCAATTGTGAGCATTAATTCTTTCAAAGTTTCAATTTTTATTCTAAAGTTTTAGTCTTTTACTTAATCGATCCGTGTTAATTAAGCACTTTCCACATATTTCCTGTGAAGACGACCTTACTTACCCTTACACAATAAAGGTAGCTAAGACCGGTTATTTAACTTGTTTTTTATTGAGTCTCGACAACCAGATCAAAATGGCACCGTTGCCGGGGAATTAGTGCGCTTAGTGTTTAATTTTGTTTATTTTCGCTTCTTAAATATTCAAAAAAAACCCCAAAAAATATTTTATTTTTCTGTTTTTCTTTTAATTTGTTTTCTTGTTCAGTATTATGTGAGGTACTTTTGTGTTTTCTTGTTTGCAGGTAACCATTACATTAATGCTACAAGATTTTCAAGAAGGACCTCACCATTGCACTTTGATCCAGAAATTAAGAAGACTTTAAGAGGGAATCGTGTGTTTCACAAATCAACTTCAAGGATTTCTCAACTTCGTGGTCAAACAAGATCCGAAGATGGTACATCATTAACAGCTCAAGGGATTTTCAATAGACTTTCAAGGACACTTGAAAGTAGCAATTCAAAAATGATGAATAATCCAGAAAATTAAAGAGGACTACCACCTAATCCACCTATGGGAGACATCCCACTACCCGTGTTTCCTCCACCTGATGATCCTCCACATCAACCACAACCTGTGCAACCTCAACCTCAGGGGCCGATCCCTGTGAATCAAGGGGTGCAAAACCAACCTCCTCCCATGAATTTCCAACCAATTCTCAACATTTGGATTCATAATCCAAGTTTTCATCATAATGGGGAAGGTAGTCATCATAGCAATGAGGACCGGTTTTCAGTTGAAGCAAGTCATCACACTAACTATGTGGAAGATTGGATTGAAGATCAAGTCGACATAGATGGACCAAACCAATATGAATTTGAAAACTATGGCAATCACCCGAGATATCAAACCCGTCAACCAAATCGAGATCATGGTGGTTATGCCCAACCACCCATTCGCAACAATGTTGGAGGTTAACCCTTTAATGGCATAACTGCTAATCTAGGAGCATAACATTATCTACCAGCACATGGTGTGGATAGTCACTTTCGTCCCGCCATTGCTATCAATTCGTCTTCTATAGTTTCACCAACACAAATGGGGCGTGTGTTTGAAGTCACCATAATGGTTAGGAATTCTCCCTCACTTCCATGGTATGGCAATTGAAGAACCCTACTTACATATATCCGAATTTGAGGCATCATGTAGCACCATTGGTGGCCAAGGCTTCTCATCGAATGAAGTTAAATTGGTCCTATTCCAAGTCACCCTTAAAGACAAGACCAAACAATGGTTCATATCTCTACCATTGGCAAGTATTAACACATTGGTACAAATACAACAACAATTCTTTGATGAATACTATACTTCTCAAATGACAAATGATGCAAGGCGAGCCATTCGAGGATATACACAACAATAAGGTGAACAATTCCATGAAGCTTTTCACCGGTTTAAGGAAATGCTAAGAACTTTCCCACATCATGGGATAGCTAAATGGGAGTTGATTTCAGAATTCTATGATGGATTATAACTAGAGGATGCAAGAGATATAAATTTCATAAGTGCATGAACCTTTACCTTAAACCATGAGGGTAATGATTGGGATATTCTTGAAAGGATGAGTGTAATCTCCAAGAAGCGTGCACAATAGAGTCGAAGGTCTAGAGGGTCAAGTATGAAGATGGTGAATAATCATGTGGCCATAGATAGAATCGCTGATTTGGAACAAGAAATCACTAGCCTCAAAGTTGGAAAGAGTGGTGTGGCACACAGTTCTAGTGAATACGACGTATGTGACACGTGTAATGACATAGGTCACACCTCGGCTACATGTTACTTGAATTTGGGGAAGAGTGAAGAAGTACATCAATTACAAGGCCAAGGAGAAAGGAATACATATGACATTAATTCCAACATCTATCATCACGGTCTTAGAAACCACCTAAATCTTAGGTATGGCAACAATACTAACCAATTAAATCCCCCTTCTCAGGTACCAAATCAAGGAAGCAACTAATATCAAGGCCGACAACAAAGTTACAATCAAGGCGGCTACCAAAGGAACAACTACAATCAAGGGAATTACCAACAAGGAGGTCAATACCAACAAAGAAATCAATAACATCAACAATAGACTTCTACAAGTAATGGTAATGACAATGCAATCCTTATGGCAATTCAAGACCTTGCAAAGGAGATGAAAGAGTTTAAGCAGTTCAAAGAGGTGCAAGAAAAGACCAATGAGGCCACTGCCAAGCAACTAGGACACTTAGCTGAACAATATTCCGGACGGGAACAGGGGAAGCTGCCAAGTGACACAACCAAGAACCCTCAACATCACGCCTCAAGTTCAGAGAACATGCACATAAACTCGGTTAGTATCGTTCCTAAATCTACATGTATTGATTATGATTTAACCTCTACTCCTCAAATAGTTGTAGTTAATAATAAGGAAGGTGATGAAGAAGAAGGAAGTGACACGGGAGAACCAATCCTTCCCATTCAAGTTGGGAAAATTAAAATCAAGATTGCACTTTTGGATTATGGAGCCGGTGTGAGCATCCTTCCTGGGAGCTTGTATGACCAATATGACTTTGGTCCATTACATGAAACTCACAACACTGTGGTGCTTGCTGATTCAACATGGAAACAACCACGAGGAATGGTCAAGGATGTCATCATCAAGCTAGGGGAGTTCTACTACCCAGTGGATTTTATGGTGCTTGATTATGCACCTGTAAGGACAAATGAGCAACCAAAGGTAATTTTAGGGCGCCCATTCTTGGCAACAGCTAAAGCTCAAATCAATTGCCGAAATAGAATCATCGACATGACATATGAAAACCGTAAGTTGTTCTTTAATGTGGTTTCAAAATCAATTACATATAAGGTTAATGATGATTTTTCTATAATAAATGCTACTAACTAGTGTGCTCCTCCTTACATCTCACATGTAAGTGAGGACATCACCAAGGAAAATGCCTTAGATCCGTATAGGTTTGAGCTCAAAAATGTGTAAAAGGAGGAGAATGTAAAGTGTAAAGACCTAGCCTTTATGAATTACAATATCAAGTGAAAAGAGAAAACTTAAATCATGCGAGAAAAGGAGGAAGCGAGAACTCCAAGATGATGGATAAAGAACTCGTCGCGCGAAAACTTAAAGTTGCCGTGCGAGAACATCTGGATAGTATATATAGATGTTTTTCCTTTGTATTTCATTATGTGTGTTCATGTGTAAAGGTGCTCTAAGAGTGAGAGAGCAGAGAGTTGTGTGATAGGCCACCCGAGGGGAGCTCACCTCGAGTGGATCGATCTTAAACGATGTAAACTCCTTTGGTGTTGTAATCATTTGATTAATAAAATTCGATTGAGTTTGTTTAATGTTCGTTGATATCACACATACGTCTTAATTTGATTATCAAGTGCAACAATATGTGGAATCGATCGTGATGAGGACTTTACATTTGGTATCACAGCAAGGTGTTGCTCTTGATACACGGATTTTCATTCCGCGATCATCCATTTAAGACATTAAACATGGAGGTTGAAGATCTAAAGGTTTAGATCGAGTTTGGACAGATTTCGAAGGAGAAGAAGGTGAAACCGAGGGTGAAGACACACGCAATAGGCTTTGTTTCATCATTACGCATGGTATCTTCAACTTTTGGTGGAAAACGAAGATCTCAGACCGTACCAGTGATTCAAAATCATAAAAGTCGATTTTGGTTGAAGTTTTCACGAGAGTAACTGCATCGTGCAAAAACTTTGCAAAAATAACCGTATTTTGCGAGAACTTTATCATGAGAGAACTTTTCATGAGAAAACTTTTCTATGCGAAAACTTTCACATGAAAACTTCCATGTGAAAACTTTCATGTGAGAACTTTCCATGTGAGAACTTTCCATGTTAGAACTTTCATGTGAGAACTTTCCATGTGAGAACTTTCTATGTTCGAACTTTCCATGTGAGAACTTTTTCATGTGAGAATTTTATGCAAAATCTTCACAGCATTCACCGTCATTTGCGAAAATTTTCTCATGCAAAAACTTCACCATGTTACTTAAACAAGGGGTTTTTGTGATGTTTGATCAAGTTCAAGATTCCATATCTACAAAATTTGATTCGGGTCATTCGTGAATTGAAACTTGACAATGTGGGCTCATCTTATCTTACTGATGGGGACAATGATCGAATGGGTTGATTAAGTGAAGAATCAAGATTGTTTGGTATTCTTGCTCTGAAAATATGGGCTTATTACATCTTACTTTGGGGGAAGAATACTTTAGATAATCTAGTTTGTCGTCACAGAATCTTGTCATCGCATTGAAGAATCGGGTTCTTCGGGAATCCAAAATGGAAGTTGGATCCCTCTGTCAGATGCCTAATACATATTAAGTTGTAACTAATCAAGATACTATAATTTAATCTTGATTCAGAAGTGATATCCTTTATGAAGCTATACATTAGGAGGAGGTTAAAGCTGAGGGGGAAGACTAAAGTGACAGATACCCGATTATCTGATAATTCTTGAAGATGAGTGACTGAAGTCAAACATAGCTTGATATCATAATCCATACGGGGAAATTGTAAGGATCTAGCCTTTATGGATTACAATATCAAGTGAAAAGCAAAAACTTAAATCATGCGAGAAATACAAGGAAGCAAGAACTCCAAGATGATGGATAAAGAGCTCATCACGCGAAAACTTGGAGTTGCCACGCGAGAACTTGATGTTCTCGTATGAGAACATATGAATAGTATATATAGATGTTTTTCCTTTGTATTTCATTATGTGTGTTCATTTGTAAAGGTGCTTTGAGAGTGAGAGAGCAGAGAGTTGTGTGATAGGCCACCACAGGGGAGCTCACCTCGGGTGGATCGATCTTAAACGACGAAACTCCTTTGGTGTTGTAATCATTTGATTAATAATATTCGATTGAGTTTGTTTAATGTTCGTTGATATCACACATGCACACATCCGTCTTAATTTGATTATCAAGTGCAACAATATATGGAATCGATCGTGATGAGGACTTTACATAAAGGTTGAGCCATTAAGGAAGGAAAATCTAAGATGGATGGTGAAGATGGGTAAACCACTGGACGAGGAGAATGCAAGGGTCAAGCAAAGATGTTTGACCAATATGGGAACGAACAATAAAATCTATTAAGTAAGGAGAAACAGTTCTCTAAAGAGAAAGTTGGAGAAAAACACTCAATACGACCACCATAAGTGGTCTGAGGTAAGGTATGGCTGAAGACCAAAAACTTAGCGATGGCGGGAGGTAACCAGAGAACTTTGTGGGTGTGTTCACTATAAACCCTCACGAGACTACAACTCGTCCACTCAGGTCTACCGAGGGATTTAAAGGCTTGTTGCATATGCTAAATGCAACCGTGATTCCTACAAAAGTGAGTTTTACTTCTTTTATTAGTTAGTGTATTCTTTGTTTTGTTTTTTTTAGTTCAATCATGCACAAGACGCAAGCACTCAAGTGTGAGGAAGCGCAAGTCCCGTACTCAAGGCTCTCACTAATGATCAAGTCTATGTACTCCTTCCGTATCTTGCTTATTAATCATTAGCATGTTTATTCATGTTTTAAAACCATACATTGGGGACAATGTATCTCAAGTGTAGGGATACGGGGAAAATTTTGAACTTTTTGAAAAATTGAAAAAGTGAAAAACTTTGAAAAACCTTCTAAGTGAACTTAAGTGTACATGAAACTCAAAATTTTGCATACATGGTTAAGTGTTACTGGTTTGTGCACTTATGGATCCCTTGGCATGTTTGTTTTGGAAAATTGAGTAATGTACCCTAATCATGGATCTTCTTAAAAATAGATGAAGTCCTAGGTGGTGTAACAAATCGATTGTAGATGACATACATGCTACACATTTTATTACCTCTTTCCACCGTTTCCATGAGAGTTGAGCCTAGTTGAGAGACTCATAGTATACTATGAGTCACTTTACTTCTTTGCATAAAGTGGGAATCCACGGTGTACATCCGAGTTAGAACTCGTGTAATTGATACATATCAAGATCATAGACCAATGTGTGCATAAATATGACAGAGGCATTAGGATTGAACCATTGGTTTAAACCCTTCTTTTTAATTCCATACCAACAAAATCTTCCTATAGATACTACGTTGAGCCCTAACTTGTCGTATCAAAGCCAAAACAATAAACCTAAAAGCCTTCGTTTTTTTATGAAACCTTAGGGGATGAAGTCCAATCCATAACATATTTAGAAGAGTCATGTCAGTAGCAATTCAGTAATAGTAAGGTTATTTGCTTGATAAAAAAAGAAAAATAGAAAATAGAAAAAAGCTAAATATAAGGTCAAAATGACCAAAATTTGCAGCAACCAAAAATAGTGTGAGAAATTGTACAAGTAGTGAAAGCAGAAGAATAAGAGTGATAAATGAGACATCTATTGTGTTTGAATTGGATTTCAATCTCCGTTAGCCACTCTAAAATCCCTTGCAATCCCACCTTAAACCCTAGCCTAACATTACCACCCAAGAAAGACCTCTTGATTTTTGCATTATATTATGTCAATTAATGGCGATTTGATTAATATACGAGCTTATGATTAGTATGTGCATTCGTGGTTTGAGAGCTCCATAAACACTAATATATCATCACTAGTTCACAAATAAACCGAGAAGAGTGTTTATTTTGAGGAATGTGAATGCATGAATGTTTGAAGCAAAAGGTGAGTATATGCCAACCAAAGATTTCAAACGCAAATAGTATTGAATGATTAAGTTATGAACATTACATCATGAAGGTGAAAACTAAGCATGTATTACGATCTTACTTGTTCAAGGTAGTGATAATGTGGCATGTGTGCTTAATTAGGGAGAAGTGTGCAAGTAAGTTTGTTTGAGGACAAACAAAAGGTTAAGTGTGGGGATGTGATCACGTGTCAATAATTTGGTGTTTAATTGATATAAATGATTGATTTTACATCATCATTACGGTGGAACGAGTTCAAGTTGTTTGTGTTTTGAATTATAGGTGTTTGGAGCTAAAGGAGGCTTATTTTGGATGAAAAGAACCAAAACACGCAACTACAAGGACTGAAGATGTAAATATCACTAATTACAAGAAAAGACACAAATTTAGGTGTATCGGCGTATGATACGCCGGGTATCGTCGTATAATACTTCAGGCTGCGTATGAGCGGCGTATCAGTGGGCGTATTTGAAGAAAAAAGCAGAAAGTTGGGCGTATGAAGGCTGTGTTGGGCGTATGATACGCCCATGTGGGCGTATGATACGCCCATGTGGGCGTATGATACACCCATGTGCTGAACAACTTTCCGAATTTTGTGGTTTTCAAGTATATTTAAGCCAAATCAACCTTAATTCGATCTAGAACTTCTTGGAGATGAAAAGTAACCAACTTTAGGTGATTTTTGGTGTTCTAAGGCCCCCTAAATCATCCAGAAACATTCTCCAAGTCAAGATTAAAGATTGAATGAAAATTATGTGTAGCTAGGTTCTGTTGCTTTCGTGAGTACAATTCTTGAAAAGTGAGACACTTGGTATGTTTGATTAGGTTTTTGTATTGAACATTGGTTTTTGAATGAAACATTATGTTTTGGTTGATTTAAACGATTTTCTTATAAATAAAGTTGTTTGCATGATTATCAGTTTTCGGTTTCCTTGCATCGTGAGCTCATTAAGAAAAGTAGGCAACGTGATATAAGTGAATTGGTAACATTGTGAATGAACGAGTCTTAAAAAATTGGTTCCTTTGTTATCACTTTATCAAAAGTTAAGATCTTTAAGTATTGTTTCTTACAAACCCTAATTTAGAAGTACCAATTGTTGATCTTAAAGAATTGGAACCCGAAAGTGATTGTTTCTTAATATTCAATCAAATTTGTTTCAAAGTTTATTGCTTTATGCAATTGTGAGCATTAATTCATTCAAAGTTTTAATTTTTATTCTAAAGTTTTAGTCTTTTACTTAATCGAGTTGTGTTAATTAAGCACTTTCCACATATTCCCTGTGGAGACGACCTTACTTACCCTTACACAATAAAGGTAGCTAAGAGTGGTTATTTAACTTGTTTTGATCGAGTCTCGACAACCAGATCAAGTAACAGAAGCAATTAAATGCCACAAGAACAAAAGTTAATCAAAATCTCAAAAGGAACCACAAGGTTCAAGAACATAAGTTCTTTAATTCAGTTTTATCAACATAAACTAATTATAAATAAAAGTAAGCCCTAACATTTATTCAAATCTTCAGATA